>JAOEGS010022073.1:5626-30494 GCA_025447755.1 Corythornis vintsioides | reverse complement strand
AAAATAAATTAAAAAAAAATAAAATCAATGGAAGGGTTAATGAGGTCATGCTTGTCCCATTTCCATATAGAAGCACCTGCTGCAATGGACACCCTTGTCCTGTCACCTCTTTTAATTCATTCATGCTCATTCCTGGTGCACATATGCCACCCTTCTAATACAGAAATACTGGAAACAGTTCTAGCCCTTTCTGCTTCTTCTGTTATGGGGCAGTTTGAGGGTGGAGTAGACACATTTAAGATATAACCAAGCAAAGATGATAAAATTAGGCTGCTTGTCTAAACCTGGCAGGTGGTCAAATGTATTGGACTGGTACATAAAATAAAAATTCCTCCAAGGGTGTGGAAACACTTGTGTCTTAGTGGAATAAAGGCTTTTGGGAGTAGAGGCCAGCAATGTGCTTTGTGCACCCATTTAAGGCAGCAGGGGAAAAAGAAAAGAGAGGCTTATACCATAGGATACACTGATACAGCTGTAGTTTTGGATTTCCTCATGTTCTTGTTGGATTGATCACCCGATACGGACCTGAAGAGTGGAAGAGAAGATGGACTTACTTTGAGCTGAACTGTGTAGCTTTTAAGTGCTCTTTTATCTACATTAACATGCTCAGTAATTGGAAGGCTGCTGTAGTTGGGATTGCAGCTTCCTGTATATGTTGTTTTGCTATGTTTGTGTTATTTCAGAGAATATATGATAATACTGAAAAAGCTACCATCTAATGTTAAAGGAATTAAAAAAAAAAATAATTCTTGCTTTGTTGATGAGCCAAGGATGATAACATCACAGAAAATCATTTCAAATTTGGGCTCTTGTGAATCCCTGAGCAAATATGGTTGTTAGACAGTTGAGTTCTATAGGTGCAGGTGCTGCCTATAAATGTGGGGAACTACCTTGACCACAGTTACAGCAACACCTTCAGGATATTCAGGCAACTTGAATTAAGATGAACAACATGTAAGGTTGTGTTCATCTTTCTTACATGCTCCCCAGACAATCCAGAAGACTGTACTAGAAAGGACCAATCTTGATTTAGACAGTACTTTGGTAGCAAGCTACTGCCCAGTAAAAATGCTTAAACCTTTTCCTTAGCTCCCCTATTTCCTTGTCAAAGCAATGTTTAAATTGTCCCTTTGATAGAAACATCTCTGACTTAGCATCTTTGCAAGTTCAGCCTCGCTCATTTCTTTTGAGATGAAGCTAAAGATTTTAAAATTTGAACCTAGGTGGGTAAACCTGTTCCCATGGAATCACTTCACTTAAATAGATGGAGTGGGAGTTTGCATGACTGTCTGGGTTTCAGGGAATATACCACTCCATGGTATCTTCCATAGCAGTTTGCCTGTGGCACTGGAGGAGTGTGATGCAGCTACAAAGGGCTTTTTATCTTTTTTTTTTCCTTTTTTTCCCACCTTTTTTTTTTTCTTATTACTTTTATTGGGAAAAGCAATTTGTTCCTGTTTGTTGAAAACATTCTACTCTGTTATAGTTTATATTTATTAGAGTACTCAGAGTGAGTGGCATCAGAAATCACTTAGGGGTGGTAGGACCGTGTAGTTGAGCTCTGCATACCAGTTAAATCTGTTGTGTGAACAGGAATAGCAGGAAAAAAAAAACCTGGTGCTTTGGGCAAGCTGAGCAGGGCTTTAGACTCATTGATGGAATTATAGGTGGATCCTGGGTTATGGAGAAACAGGAGCATCAGCTGGGTAAGGCAACCTGATCAGTGTTGTCTTTGCTCTGTACTGGTCCCAGAGCATGGTAAAAGCATTTATGAAGTAATGAGCAATAGTCAAAACATTTGTCCTTTTTCCTTCACCCTATTTTGGTGTATTTGGACCTGCTGGTCATTCTAAATGCATCCCTGTGTCAGAAATCCCCCAGCTGTCCGCAGTCATTGCTCCTATGACAGGAACGTGCCATGGCCATTAATAATCCCCATTTTTGGTTTTATTTGAAGTACACACAAGTAGAATTTGCAGACCACTTTGAAGTGAGTGGGCCTGCCCCTGTGTGTATCTCTATCCTGTGACTTCCTCTTTTTTTTTTTTTTTTCTTTTTTTAATTAACAGTAGTTTCAATTTTGCATCAGTGCATGGTTGAAAAGCAGTACACATGTCAGCTATTTCCTAACTTCATTTCTCCAATGAATTATTTCTCCTTTTTTTTTTGTTTGTTTGTTTGTTGTGCAGTTGACTGAAGAAATGTTAACATCCCGCTCTAAATCTCTCAGTGGAGTCTCTGTTCCCTTCTCTGATATAACAGATGGGTTATTGCTTGTTATAATTATTAACATTGTGGTGTGGGACAGGGCTAGGGTGGGAGCCATTCTGGGGGGCGAGGGCGGGAGGCTTCGGGA
The DNA here is from genome assembly GCA_025447755.1 of Corythornis vintsioides. NCBI lineage: Eukaryota > Metazoa > Chordata > Aves > Coraciiformes > Alcedinidae > Corythornis > Corythornis vintsioides. The sequence goes on along the minus strand of JAOEGS010022073.1, from coordinate 28,138 downwards.
GTCGTTAAGGTTGGAATGTTAACTCCAGTGGTGACTGACTGTTTCCGTAATAGCAGGTTGTTGTGGCTGCACGCTCTAGTACTTGAGGCTGTGTACTTCACTGAGCTTGTGGTAGAGCCTAGGGCGAACTGCTGTCCCAAGAGAATGCTGGGATGGATAGAACTAGCCAATATGAGTCTGAACGTGGTGACTTTGCTGGTTGTTCTAGCTCCAGATGTCAGCATGCTTAGTTTTTAATTTTGATTAATAAATGTTACGCCGTTCCCCCTCCCACACCTGATTCCAATCCTTCTTTTCTTTTCTTCTTTTTTCTTTTTCTTTTTTTGGTTTTGGTTTTTGGTTTTTGGTTTGGTTTGGTTTCATTTTCTTTTACGAGAGACATAAGTTTAAAGAGAATTACATGATAACCCTTTTTGGTTTCAAACTGCATCTTGCTGTCATGTTCAGAGTATGTGCCAGGCACATTTGAAATGGCTTCTGGTCTGAAATGTGGCTGGCAAATGTGGGGCAGGGTGGGTATCTGGGTGCTCACTGAAACTGGCTGCCCTACATAGGGTAGCACCAGGCCTGTTATGCTGTCCCCAACTGACAGACCCCATCCAGAGTTTATGAAGCTCGTAAACTTAAGGGAATACCACAATGGCATTCACAAGAAGTTTTGTCTTAATTTGGTGAGATTAATGAAGGTTTAATTTATATTGTGGCTGCACCTCATTCCTCTCATCTCTTTCATGTTTTGGAGGTGGAAGTAATGGTGATGCAATGATAGCAAGACAAAACCAAGCTAAACCTCCCCAAACCATCAAGCCAAAATGCAGGGATTGAAACATCTAGATGAGATTAAAAGGACTGAACTGTAACATGACATCTCTTTCAGGCTATGTGGTGATGTTTCAGAGGTTTAGATTTGTGTTGTTCTTCTGTTAATTAGGAGTATGCAGAGGCTGTAAGTCCCTCTCCTCTAGAGTAGGAAGGGGTCCTCAAGCATGTTTTAGATGGCACTTCATGGGGCTAACTCAGACCCCGCTTCCCAAAAGCAACCAAAATTAATTTAAAATTATCACTTCTAATTTAAAAGCTACCTGGCCCAAAACCAAGCACTGCTGAGCAAACACGGGTCCTTTAGTAGAGCTGATCTTGTACTCTAAGTTACACATATAAAGAAGATGTGTAGAGAAGAAATGGTACATTGAGCTGATTCTGGAGGTGAAGGGCGTAAGTCTGCCTTCTGGTCCTTCAAATTCTGAAATGTCAATTGGAAGGGAAAAAAAAGCCAGAAGTAATCTGGAATTTTCTGATGTTATTTATGGCTCATTGTGTTTCTGGCGAATCAAAATCATGGTTCATTTACCATTCCATCCCCCAAAGTTAGCATTCAGAAGCATACAGTAAGTAAAGATCTGACCTAGGCTTCAGAGCCCTCTTTGCTCCCTGTCATGCAGCCCCTGGTCTGAAGGGTGGCTGGCCTCCATCCTTCATTGCTGAGCGTGTTCAGAGCCACCTGTCTGAGCCACATCTCCCTCTGCCTCAAGAGCTCCCTGTGGGAGTTTCAGGAGGTGACATGCAGGTCTTCCTCTGGGTCAGGATTCACCTATTGCCAACCCAAATGTAAGTAATCAGGGTAGGCATTTTAAAGACCTTTGCTGCAGGTCCGTAGCACAGGCAGAAATGAGCAGCAATGCAGACTGTTCTGGCATAATTTCCCCTGACCTGTTTCCTTTTTATATGGAGGGAGGGGAGGACAGTCTGGTTGATATCAATGGTGGTTTGCTTGTTGTCAGCCCTGAGACCATGAGGGACCACCCTCTCTGACCATCTTTTCCTGATGGCTTTTTAGCTTCTTTGGCTGTTGATAATTTTATGAATCTGATAATCCCCTTTCTAAAATACACACTTCACAGAAAGTGCCCACCTCTGATTTCCCCAGTGTAAGAGGAAGGGGACATAAAAAGTACATTGCATGCAAGAATTCATCTCTCTTCTGGTTTTCAGTTCCTCCATGCCAAATTTAATTTTCTGGAGGGATATAACCATGATCAGGCTTGCTTTAGTTTATTCCTTCTGCTAAATGGGGTAATGGAAGTGTCTCCCTGGTCCTTCTGAGGAAAGGCATGTACACGAATTATGGGCGATGCTTGTGATGGATGTGACATGGGAGCTGATGCAGTTTGAAACACTTCCTCTCCTTGTGATGTGTGTGACTTTTCTTTTTTTTTAATTTATTTTTTTATGCTCTGCATGGGTGGACAGGTATCTGTAAAGTCAGTTCTCTTCTCTCCTGCAGGGTGGATACGCAGCCTACAGATATGCACAGCCTGCTACTGCAACAGCAGCCACAGCTGCTGCAGCCGCTGCAGCAGCTTACAGCGATGGGTATGTAAGGGGGAGGTGTCCATGGGGGCCAGCTTGCTCTGCTCAGGGATTCACAGAGCATTGATCCATTTCAGTCCCCCTTTCCCTGTTTCTTTGTCTTTCTTGCACTGCCACATGCACTGATGCATGCACAACCCAGTGGGAAAGACTTGAATGCACAGTTTGTGTCTCTGCTCCTGGGCAGTGTTGCCCTCCGGTGTGTGTGAGCTGGCACGAATCCCGGCCTCTTCCCTATCCTTGTGATCCCCTGTACAAAGGAGGCAGTGTGGTTATGGCCTCGGATACAAAAGACCTGGCTTGCCTTACCAGCTGCTTGCTTTGTGACTCTGGGTGGGCTGTTTCATCACGAGGTGCATTTCTCTCTCCATCCATAAAGTAAAAATTACTCAGCTCATACAGTTCTTTAGGATGCTTTAGAAGTGTAGCTCTGTATAGGGTTAGCATCATTAGAGTGCTCAACTGAAGATTTTGTCTCCTGTGCAGTGAGACCATGTTTTAATCATAGCACATGCAAGACCATGAAATTTCATACTCCGTTTTCATTCTGAAGGGTCCCTCACTGCTTTCCATTAGCAGCTGTTACCGTGCCAGTAGAACTAGCGCCAGCAGTCACTGTCCTCTCAAACTGTATCATGCAAGGTAAAGGATGCACCAGCTGTCATGTCAAAGGTGCTGACCTCTTTCCTACAGGTCGAGCTCATGGCTTCTGCCACATTCCTCCTTGCAGGCTGTTCTCTCACACATCTGGTCTGATGCATGGCAGCCAGCCCTTAGGATCTCTGTAGAGAGGGGCTGCCTGCATGCCTCTGTGTGCATGTATGCATACATGTGTGTAGAAGGGCATGCTGCTTCTTCCATTGCCTGTGGTCCAACAGCTGTTTGTCTGCCCCTCTGAAGTGACACTTGTTTTTCTCTCTTTTTCCTTCTTTCCAGTTATGGCAGGGTGTACACAGCAGATCCTTACCACGCCCTTGCCCCTGCCGCTAGCTACGGAGTTGGCGCTGTGGTAAGTGGGATGTTCTTTCTTGTGATGCTTCTCATTTGCAGCATGTGGAACTGCTCTTCACTGGGTGTCAAGTAGTGAAACCTCATCCAGAAAAACCTTGTTGTTGAGGGAGGAGGTCCCCACCTGTGGTGCTGCGTTCCCAGTTGTTCTGCATTCATCTTTGTGCGCACGCACTGGGAAAGGAGCCAGGTTGCAGGACACCGGTTATTACTTGGTCTTGCACGTTACTAAGTACAAAGGAGATGGTAGAAGAATAACCAGAAATGACAGGAGCCAGAATATTGTTAGTGAATCAGTAAAACTGTATCAAGGTTGTATGTACAACAAAAATGGGTGACAGAGATGCAAGACAACTTTTCATGCCATTTTCATTGAGTTTAAAGGCTCCTGTTGCATATCAATAAATCAGTTTTAGGAAGCAAGGGAATTTGTTCTCGTGATATTTTGAAGCAAAGCTGCTCCACTTGGTTCTCTCTTACATTAGTGGAGCAATGCAGTGTCCTGCCTGCCAGCAGTAGTTATGCAAGGGCAGGAATGAGGTAAGCTGGCATCAGAGGGGAGTGGAGCAGCTTGCTGAAAACACATGCTTGCCCATCTGCTAACCAGTGCAGTATCCGTGTTGCTGCAAAGGCTGGAATACAAATGTGATCAGATGAAAAGACACCTAAATATAGCTATCTGCAGCGTAGCACCTCTGCTTCAGCCTCAGCTTGTCATGTGGATTCTCTTTAGGGTCAGTGGAGAAAAAGCAGGTACTTCTAGGATACCAGGTCCCCATATCAAATAGACCTTTACCTTAAGGTGAGGTGAAGAGCATCCTAGAACTCCTGTTTTCTACTATCTGTAAAGACAGTCTAGACAGCTGGCTCGGAGATGAGGAGTTGTGAGTCCCCTCTCTGATACTGAACTGCCTTACTGAGACTTGCCAAACTTCACCTTCTCTGGCTGGCATGTTCTCTTCAGTTGTGTCTGGTTTTGCAGGCAACATTCTCCTCCCTTGCTTCTGAGAGGTGCTGATGGTGGTGGGTCAGTGCCAGAACATATCCATTAGTATTTCTGAGGTCATTTTGGTGCTATCCTGAAGAAGTTCTTCACAGTTCTCTTCCTAACCATCTCTTCTCTTATTTAATTTCTACAGGCGAGTTTATACCGAGGTGGCTACAGCCGATTTGCCCCCTATTGAAGTGACGTGAGCCCCCTGCAAGTGGGACAGCCCCCCCAGTTCATGAGGCCTGGCTATTGCAATATTTACTAGTAGAGGAACTCTTTAGCAAGATGAGGAGGAAAAACAAAACAAAAAAACAAACAAACAAAAAAAAAAAAGAGAAAATACTTTTTTATACCTCACTATGTTCTTTGAATATGTATTTTTTTTCCTTTAAATTTCTGCCTTTAATTCTTTTGTTCCAAAGATTGTGCTTTTTTTTTTTTTTGGTTTGTTTCTGTTTTTAGGGGTTTTTTTTAACTGTGGTAAAAATACTGCATTTCCATGTCTGTATGTTGGTGCATAGATTATCCTACCAATCACAGAAAAGGTGATTAGTGATAAGAAAAGCAACTGATATCATGCAATTAATCAGGAACATGCAGACAGAGTTGCTTCTCTGGGTCTGGTGCTTGGTGCCTGTGAGGCAGGAGAACGTGAGGGAGAAGTCTCTACCTGCTATGTTTCTGGTCTGCAGAAGGAAGCGCTCTTTGGCTGTGGCTGGGAACTAAATGCTGATGGGAAATAGTCATTTATGTTTGGAAATGGGGAAAATGTAAAGACCTTCCTCATTTTTATCACCATCTGACGCACACAGGTTTGGGGACAGTTTTGGCAGTGTCAGGATTTTAGACTTCATAAGAGAAGATTTCCTCAGCCTGCCCAAAGACTTCAGCTGCTACATGCTGTATAGGGGACATGACTTAGATCATCCTCAGAAAAAATTTCTTTCATTCTCCACACACACACAACACAACTTGTTCTGGCTGATTGTTGTCCGTTACTGGTGACTGTAATTATCTCAGTTTTCCTTCCTCCTTTTTGAGGTTTTTCTCCCTTACTGTTCCCTTCCTGCCAGTATTTCCTTGAGGAGTGACAGGTGCAATGCAGCATCACCCAGAGCACCTCTGCTGCAGACAGCAGGCAGTTAAACTTGTGGAGTTGAAGTGCACGCAGCCTTGCAGAGGAAGAAACTGGCAGTGTGCATCAGTGCTTTGCTCAGGCACTCTGAGATCCAGTGTGCAAGGTCTCCTCTTCATCTTGAGCTGCTTAGAAGTGCTTCTGGAAGTCATCTCTTTCAGATAACATGAGTGAGGAAAAACAAGTCTTGTATAAGCTGCTTGAGGTGATGGGCAAGCATGCAGGTGTTTTAGGGGGGAAAAGGATCTTTAATATCATAAATGATCCTGAAGTGGTTTTGTTTCTGTCAGGAATTCAAGGGGAGGCAGAAGCAGTTAGTACAAGCTCTGTATTTATAGGAACTTCCAACCACAAGCTATTTCAGGCCCTTAAGTAGGTGCATTGGAGCTCCTGGGTCTGCTTTGCCCAGGTTCTCATAGAAAGTTGCACACCTGTTCTGCTAAGTCCATATAGACACTACATAATAGAAGATTTTAAAGCAGGGAGACTATTTAGGAGAGGACTTAACAACTCCCAAGACCATCTCCCTTCTGCTCTCACACATGGTGATTTCACCATGTTTAAAAGTCAGGATTTTTGGAAGACTGTGCGAGCAGTGCTGTGGTGGGAAGTTGCTGCTCTCCACTCCTAAAGTGCACCCAGTAACCCCAGTGATAAGCAGAGTCTCTAACCACATCAACCACATGGTAGAGAAATGCAGAAGCATGGTTTTATTAAGCTGCCTACACTCCCTCGATTGATGCTGGCCTGAGCTTTCTGCCCCCAGAAGGGCCCCTTGGAGCATGGGTTTGTTAGTGGAGCTTCTCCAAATCCTGTCATTCACCTGGTTCTCCATCCACCTCTGATCCCAGAATAGGAAACCTGCATTTAACACTAAGTGATATCAACAAGCAGAGCTCCTGGGGAGCTATCCTGGCCCAGCCACGCACAATCACACATTTTTTTTTCTCTTCCCCAGGGATATGCATAGCTTCTCTGCACAGCAGAGAGGAGGCACCTCAAATGGGAAGAATGGGGTAGCCATTAGTTAAGCTAGAGACCCTGAAGCTATTGATTCTTTGGAGGAATAGCTAGAAAAAGGGGACACCAAACTGCCAGCCTGTTGGCCACCTTTAATTGTTTTCTGGTTTTATTGTTGGTTTTTGACTTTTTTTTTTTTTCAAGCCAAAGTTTGGTTTGTTGAAGTTATGACAATTTTTTTTGTTGCTTGTATATAAATATTTTAGTTAGCTTGAAAATGGGGAGGGGGGAACAGGGTCTTGGGGCTTTCACAAAATCTAGGAAATGAGGGGGGCTGAAGATGTTAGGAGCTTTTTCTGATTGAGTTGGGCTGGAGGAGGGAGGACTTCTGGTAGAAATAGTAATATTCAAGGAGAGCCATTTCCACTGCAGGGCAGCCAGGGGACTTCTGGAGCTGGGATGCAGCAAAAGCCTCTGCTCTTGTTCTAGCCTCCTGTGGGCAAAGGGACTGAGGCTGTCGCTTCCCTGGCCCACAGGCAGTTCCTCAGACAGCAGATCTGCAGGCTGTGAACAAGAGGAGCTTGAAGAGCCCATCAGGGGCAGCTGCTCACCCCTCTGCCCCTTTCCTACATTTCAGTTCAGCTGGTTCTGACTGCAGCTCCTGAAAAGCTGAGTTCTCCTTCCCCCAGTGCCCTCCACCACCCTGGCTGTGCCACCTGCAACCTCCCCCTGCTGCTTAGCCTCTCTGGGAATAGGGAGGCCAGTGCTGTTCCTGCCTCTGAGCAGCCTCTATGCATGGCAGCTGCAGCTCACCTGAGCACATGAGGAGCGTGAGGGGTTTAGTGCAGAAGCTCCCAACCGTCAGGCCGCTGTCCCCTGCTGTGCGACCGCCGAGTAATAGCTGCTCTAGACCATCCAGCCTGATTCCTCCTGTTCCTGAGCCCAGCCTGCTCTGGCTGCTCCCTGCCAGGCTTCTCTGGTGCATTAGCCAGGTGATCTCTCCTCGGCTGCAGTCAGTGTGGCCAGATCCCCACTGGGGCAGCTCGCTGATAGCCTGGCTGCCTGCTGTTAGAGGGGATATAGAGACATTTGTATGTCTGGAGGCCGGAGGTAGCTCACTGGTTCCAGGTCTCCAGGCCACCAGACCTCCCAAAAACTTGTATGCCAGCTGGAATTTTGCAGTGAGGTTTCTTGAGGGAATGTTGTGCCGTGGAGGGAGAGCTCTTCAGCCTTTCTTCCCTCTTGGCAAACAGCAGCTCTGGTTTCACTCAGGTGTGTTATGAACTGGCTTGAGATGAATTCAGAGTAGCCAAGCTGTGGCTATATCCATTTTCTAAAGAAGTGAGGACAAAGCCTATATCTCCCTATGCAAAATGAATTAAGCTTAATTAAACTGGGTCCTGGCTTATTTGACCAATGGCAGCTAGTGCTTGTCCCCAAGATGGGTCTGTAGTCACAGGTCCCTCGCAAAGCAGAGTTTGGCTTTCTGAGGGAAACTGCACAGGCAGCCTGGCAAATAGCTTGCCATTTGTCACCTTCTAGTCTGGTGGCATCTGGGATTCCTCTTGATGTAGAGGAAAAGGTGTTTCTTTAAGTGTTGCTGTTTGTACTGTCTTGCAATAGGTTGGGCCAGCACATGATACTATGCTAGTAAGATTTTGGATTGAAGAGTTGATTTATTTCCATGTGCTGATCTATCTTTCCTTGTGGGTACAGTTGTGCTGGTACAATGATGATTTCTTCTGGTATAGAATATTCTCTACTGGGAATAAGTTATATTGATGCCCAGCACGTTAACAAACTGTTGTCACAATCCCTGTGCCAGGGAGGCTGCACTGTTGTAGGTGGGTCAGCTTTTCTAAGAAAAGCCATGACAAGGACCTGGAGACAATGGGGAGCTCAGTCTGAGCCTGCTCTAGCCAGCTTTTTCCAGGTTAAGAGGTTACGTGGGTCCTGTGTCATGAGTTCAGATAGACAAAGCCATGTTTTAAAATAGCTGTGGCCGGTCTGTTCCCGTGCCCGAGAGAGGAGCAGACTTGCCCAGCAAGAAAGAGCTGCTAGCTCAGGAGTCTGAGACCTGTGTTTTGGGCAGGGCTCTGTCAGTGACCCTCAAGGGGCCTTGGTGTCACTACTCTAGACTTTGCCTCCCCATCCCTAAAGTGAAGTGAAAGTTCATTCCCCGTTCTCACCCGGTTTGAGATCCGTGTCTGTGACGTGCACAGCGAGAGCTGGGGAGGGCTGTCTGAACAGCTGGCTCGAGTGCTCATTGTGAAACGGTTCATTCAACCTTTTCCTTGCCCAAAAAGAAATGCTGGTTGGTGGGGTTTCAGTTCCTGCACGCGGATCTTTGGCAGTAGGGAACACAAAGTGGAGCCTCCCAAATCCTACCCACTTTTTTCCCCCCAACACATCCCTTTCTGTATCTTCCCATCCTGGCTCCAAAGAGGGAGGCAAGTGGAGAACAGCTCTGGGGAGCACTTAGGAATTCAATAAAGGGAAACCAAACAACAACTGTGGGGGAGCACTTTTGCTGAGCCTAGCTCCAAAGGAAAGCATGGGCAGCGTGGCAGGTGGCCTGCTGCCCACAGCCCTCCAGCCTGCTGGGGTCTCGGGAATGCTGTCCTTGGTGCAGAGGGGTGATTTTTAAAGTGTGTTAACTGTTTGCACTGTTTTACAATAGGAGGGAGGGGGGAAAAAAACAACCTAGTGAACAAGATGAACATCCAGTGTAAACTTCTTTGTGTTTTTATTTTGTCATGCTCTTGGAAAATGTCAAACATTTTGTAGTATGCACCAGTGAGACTTGATTCTTTGTTGCATAAAACACTATTTTTGGTGATGTTAATGTCTGAAAAGCCCCTTCCCTCCACCCCCCACCTTTACTGATTGCCCTCTCCGCCCTCCAACCCCAGTAAACTTATCTTGTACAATGAAAACTCCAGTCAACAAGGCAAGCAGGAGTCTGATAGCCAGAGTGTGAAATGGGGCCCTTCCCAAGCAGGTTCTAGGGTTTCTCCCTGGCACACTTTGCTCTCACCACAGGTTGGCAGGATGACCCCCGTCCCTCTGCAGTGCATGCATCGATGGCAGCCTACATGGTCTTTGTTGCCACTGCTAACCCTGGAAGGCAACTTCTTGCTGCTGGCTGAAAACACTGCCAGGGGTTGACCTCTCTGGGTAGCAGGCTGCAAATGGCCCAGGAGACAGACTTGCCCCGCTGCCTCTCAACTTGTGGTAGAGCAAGAATGCATCAGCCAAAAGTCTTGCCTGATTTCACCAGGAGACTGCTGGTGCCTAAAGCCGTCCACCCAAATAATTCATTTGGCTGGCAATCAGCAAAATGACCATTAATCTTAGGAATGTTTTTTCTTCTGTAATTTTTTTTCATGTTGTTGTTCTGAAGTGGGTCAATAAATCCCTTGCTAGATTCCCAGTTCTCTGCTGGTGGAGGGGATTGTTGCTTCTCCAAGGAATGAATTCCTTATAAATATCAGGCCTCCCACATTAGTAGTTTCAGTTTGATCATGTTTTTATCTTTTTTCTGTTCACAGTATTTTGTGTGTGTGCGCGTGTTGTAGTTTTGGCAGCTCGATTTGGCTGCATTATCAAGTGATGAAATAATCCTCTTTTACCCCAGGGATATGATTTGGTTTTGGAATTTTTTGGTTTTTTTGTTGTTGGTTGGGTTTTTTTCCCTTTTTTCTTTTTTCTTTTTTTTTTTTTTAAACTGATAAAGTCCTGCTTGTAAATAGCTGGAGCTAAAACCTGGGGCTGATAGCAAATGAAAACCAGGGCTGTAGAGTGATACGGAGCTCGTGGAGTATTTTACTGACCTCACAGGCTGATCTACTTGAGACTTGGAGATTTTCAGTGCAAGGCTGAGATGCTGCAGCACCTCCAATGGCAGCGATGGACTTGCCCCTTCACGCGGTCTCCCCAGCACCTCCCATTGCCAGGTACTGCCAGGGAACAGGCCATGTCCCGAGTGGGATGCGTCCTCCCTTCCCCTGGATCATTTCCTAGGACGCCCGAGCCGCTTGCCCAGGGTCCCATTTCCCTGCTGACTCTGGAGAAGCAGTATCTGCATCCCAGGGCTTTGTGACAGCCTCTAACTTCCCGCCCTCCCTCGTTAAGTATCATATTGTATAGTAGCTTTCAGACCATACAGTATTCATTGGGTTATTCCTATTATTATCAAGTAGCTGGAATTGTGAAGGTCGGAGTAGTTAGATCTTTAGCTTTTATTCCTTTTTTTTGTATTACTATCCATGTGTATAAATTATTGATCATGTTGCTGGCTTTTATAAACTCTAAGCAAGGGGGGAAACCCTTCCTAACCCTTTGCAAATGGTAATGAAGCACTGTTTTTAAATAAAAGAGAGAAACACCAGTCTACTGGCTCCCGCCTCTTCTCTGTTTTTTCAGTGCATCTGGATGAATTTTGCTGGTGCATTTCCCTGGCAGGTAAAAATCAAAGAAGAGAAATTGGTTTGAAGAATGATCTGGGAGATAGGATCTTCTCAACAGTGATAAAGGGTGAAGCTTTGGCAAGTAAGGCTGGCAAAATCCCAGCCCTGTCTGTCCATGCACCAAGTTCTCCATAGCCTCACACTTTTTCCCTGCTGTTCCTTCATATTGCTGCTTATCAGCAAAAAAGGGCTATTTGTTTGGTATTTGAGAAGGATCCTTTTCTATTTCTCTCTAAGCCTAATCTGTGTTTGAACCTGTTAGTGTGGAAGGAGAGACAACCATTTCAAATTACAGTATCAGCTATTTTTGAATGCCTGTGCAGCCAGCCTCCTGCTGTCTGTGTTAGCACAGGTTCAGTGGTTAACACACACAACTGGAAGCCGGTGTTCCTGTGCTCGGCATAAATTTCCTCTGGGAGTTTGGACATATCTTTTAATCACTGCTCCTGTTGTCCTGACTATAAAAGGAGTATCGCTGCAGATGAGCAGAAATTCATTCATATTCTGTGAAGAGCTTCGAGATCCTGAAGTGAAAGATGTCATGCAAATACATATCCATATAATCAGCCGCCTTTTCCGCTGGAATGATCCTAAAAATAACAAATAATAAATCCCTGCGGCCAATTTGCAAGTAATTATGGAAACTGGTGAGTGAAATGATTCCACAAAATATGCCTAGTGCCACTGAGGCCGATGTAGGATTTTACTGCTGTTGGACATTTGAGGTGGTGGGCAGAAAAAAAGGTGGGATAAGGTGTGTCCCCAGGTGGTGGGATCATGGCTAACGGTGCAGGAAGGCACGTAAGCTCCCTCAGCACTCCTTCGCGGTGTTTACCAGGGAGCTGCAGTGCGTTCCTGTCAGATGATCCTCATTTCATTCTAACAATAATTCAAAAGAGGATGTTCAACAGTAACTGCTAAAATTAGATGCCTGGAAATCAGGGCTGAATAATTGTTGCAGAAGAACTGGTTACAGGCTTCTGCATTGGTGAGACTGGGAGAGGCCTTGGAACGAAGCCCTGCTGCACTGGGAGAAAGGTAAGGCAGAGACATGCTTCAGAAGTGAGGCAGAGATGCTCTGTGTCTTTCAGCCGACCTTCATTTCCATGCAGAGCCATAAAACAGCTGATCCTGGAGCTCACCAAGAAGTCATTGAAAGTTCTGTAATATTACTGCATCTCTCAGCATGGGTTTATCATAAGTAGAGCTTGTCAAAGGAAGCAGATACAGGTTCTTTGAATGGGCTGCAAGTTGGATAAGGAATCAAACCCTGCTGATTTAATTCCCTTTCTAGAAGCTGTAAATAATTACAATAAATGTGACATCACCCAAGTCACAGCTGATTGCAAACCCCGGTGCCCCTTTCAGCGTGGGTAGGTGGCATCCACTGAGACTGAGGGTACTGCCCTCAGGTTAGGAAGTAGCTCAGAAGAGGGTTTGTTAATAACCTTGACACCAGGCACTGAGGCTTGGTGCCAGCCTGAGGTGCACTGGCATGCTTGCTGAGGGAGAATCCCTGTGCCACGTGGCTGTGTTTGGCAGCTGTGTGGCCAAAGAGCTCCTGGGTGAGCTTAGTGTGGCTGCTAAGGCTGTGTCTTAGTTTGGCACTGACAAGCTGCATCAGGAGACGTGAGCCTGAAAGCCCAGTAAGCAGCCCTGATCTCTGTGCCAGTGGCAAAGCCAACCTGTTCTCGGGATTGTGCTGCTGTCCTGCTGTTGACTTTGCTGGCTCAGGGATGGCTGCCAGGGCATCTCTCTGACAGGAGAGCTTAGCAGTTGGTGTGGGAGGGAGTTATTGGCATGTATAGAGAAAATTGCAGAGTCAGAATAACTTGGGTTGGAAACGATATGTGGAGGTCAGCTAGTCCCACATCTTGCTCAAAGGTCAGTCAAGTTCACGTAGCTATAGCATCTTCAACATGAGCTTGGAGGAGAAATGTATTCTGGAGTGCCAACAACTTAATCACAACCTGGGAGATTAGAGGTGACCCAGGGCCTCCTGTGCTTGCCTGCAGCCCTCTTCCCTTCCCTGCATGGGCCAGAGTTGATTGTCACCTGCAACTGTTTCACTGAGGTATGGAGAAGAAAAACTGCAGTGCACTTACCTTTGATTCAGACAAGGTGTATTTTTTGTGGTTACTCTCAGCTTGTTTAGAGTGTGATAGTTTCTGGCATCACATCCAGTGCTGGCTCTTGCAGCTCCACATGAGCTGGGAGCAGTTCAGAGAAAAGCTTCCAGCAAGGAGAGGGGCAACAGGGAAACAACTGCAAGAGCTCATCTGTTTAATTGTCAAGAAGGACAATTAATTACTTTCTAGAAGCACCTTGGAAGGAACAAAGATCTAACTTTCTAGGGCTTTTCTACCAGTCAGTGTCATAACACACCCCAGTGCTTGGAAGGTAAAGCCAGACAGCTCCAGTCTTACTTGTAGGTTAAGGGACTTGCTGCAATTACTTACTTCTGAAACATTTCTAAATGTCAGATCTTAACCCAGGAGCTTCCAGTGACTTGTACTGGCCAACCCTATTGCTAACTTCACTGGGGATGAACCATCTGCTGTCTTGGGTGCTCTCTGTTCACCATGGGCTCTCACTGACCCTTCAGTGACAGCCCAAAACTGTAACCCTTGGGTGCTGCTCCTTTTCCCTCTGCTGGCTGATGGAGACAGTCCCACAAACCAAATCCTCATTTACAAGAGCCAGCCCAAGCACACTGCAACAGCACATCCTCATGTCTTCTGTGGCAAAGTTCTGAAGGCTACTGGCTTGCCTGAGCCCTGTGACCTGGGGAGCAAAGAGGTTAGCAGAGTTGTAACCAGAAGATTTTTGTTTCTGGGTACTGGCAGTCTTCTGCAGGTCTCTGAAGGTGGAGCAGGGACCATTTGACTCCTGAGTTGCAGTAGCCATCAGCCCATGACCAGGCTGTAGGCATCAGCCTTGTCTCTTGGAGAAGCCTCATGGTGTTTGGCTCTTTCCCCCTGCAATGTGCTGATGCTGGGAGCCCCTGAGTGTGCTGGGAAGGGGGTGCGTGTGCACAGTCGGCACTGGGAGCAGCTGTCCCGCTTTGCAGAAACTTTCTTGCCTTTTTAAGGACATGCTGAGTGCTGTGCTCTAACTTTAGCACAAAGGTATGGTTGACTTGGCTTCTTTTATTAATGGATGGGTATAAATATATTGCTCTCTGCTGCCTGTCTTGTTTTTCCACGTGTAAACACTGAGCTCTGTCCTGGCTCCTTTTGATGATAAATTCCTCATCTTTTGAATCACAAATCACCTTTTTGTGTGTCAGGAGGAAGTGTCAAAAGCCCAAAGTCACTTTGTTTATTGTAGCGGCAGTGCTCTCCAGCTGGTCTCCACTCAGAAATCACAGATTTCACAGAATTCTGCAACAACAGCAGATCTGGCATGTTTACATTTTATTGAACTAGCCCTTGTGCTCATCTGGAGCCCTCCTGCCACAGAGCGCTGCAGCCCTCTCTTTTGTAAGGAGAGAGGGCTGGGAAGCCTCTCTTTGCCTTCAAAACACTGGGGCTTTTCTTTTTTGGTCAGCACACCCCACTTCTGCCCCCCTTGCTCCAAGAGACACTTCTCTCTAGAAGTAGCTCCTGCTTTTGGCCAAGTGCTGCTTGTGCGGGTGAGGTGCTGCTGGCTGTCCCCACGCTTTGGCTGAGCACGGAGGCAGGTTCCCCCCCCAGCGAAGAGCAGCCACAGATGGCAGTGCCCAGAGTACAAGAGGCTAGGAAAGGCTTTCTGCTCACCTTCGTGAGCAGAACAGAGCTGCCTGTTCCATCCTCCCAGTTCAGCTGCAGGGCTTGGGAACTAGGAAAGGGAAAACTGGTGCCCTTCTCCTTGCAATGCTTTGCACAGGTGGTAGGAAGCTTCATGCCTGTAGCATGGAGAGTTGAAATAAAAGGTTTTGGGGAAAAGTTCATAGGTGGGGTAAAGCCAGTGGCCACTGCGTTTGCATGCTTGCCTTGGAGGGCGAGCTGGCTGCAGGGCTGTGAAGTGAGGATAACACTATTTCTCCTCTGTGAACCAGTGTCAGGGTTCATGGTGCGGGAGTGGATCTGACCCACCCTTGCTCTCACCATTAATGATACAGTGTAACTGGCACTGAGCTGAGAGCTGGTGCAGACAGAGGTCTGGAGAAATTAGTCACACAGTTCTTGGGGTCAAACTGGGTGAGCCTCAGCCCTGGAGCAATGGAGATGACAGCTAGTGGTGAAGCAGACTCATCCCTGGTTAAGATTCAGGTCCTGCTGAGGCTGAGAGGGCTGTTTGCTCTGGCAGGGAGGCCAGGCAGAGCCCTTCTGGGCAATTCGGGTCATTTGAGTAGCTGCTGTGCAAAAATCTATTCAGCCATGGGCTCTCTGCTTTGACTTGAAAGGAGCAAATACCTGGAGTACCCACGGGGTTGAAGGAAATACACCATTCCCCCAGGCTTGTTAGTGACATTAAATGCCTCTTGCAAGGTGAAGCTGGGACCTGTCAACTCTAGCACGTGTAAGTACCAGGGGTCTTTCTGCTGAGCAGTGTGAATGTCAGCATGTTACTGGTCCCCACCATTATCAGCGAGCTGTGGGACAAATGAAACAATTCCTTTCCCTCAACCACTGTCCTCATGCCAAAAGTGGACAAATTCCCAACATGTAGAGCTAAGGGAGCTTGCTCTGGTTGTCCCCCTGGGGAGCAGTATGTAGGAGGTGGCTGTAAGGCACCCCTAGCACTGAGTCAGGTCATAAATAACCCCAGGGGCAAGATGTCAGACCTCCTGGTTTTGCTTCAGCCAAGTCTGGAGCTCTCGAGCTCTTAAGCACCTTGTGTTTCACTGTGGAACAGTGCCCACAAAATAAAAAAAATGAGGCTGAAGCCCAATTGCACTCCAGGGGGATGTACACTTTTGCTCCTGACCAGAGCTGCTCAGACTGGGGGAGCTGTGACCATCCAATGGCTCCCAGCAGTGGTCCAGGGTGCTCAGAGCCACACCAGCCCCCACCCAGGAAGTACCTTCAGTGGGACATCCTGGCACCTGCAGAAAACTGGGCAGATTTACTCTCGGTGGTGGTGAATCACTGCTTGGTGTGCAGGGAGCTTTGTTCACCATTTTTCTTTGCCCGTGTGTTTAAATGTTTCTCATTTTGAGGGAGAAAAAGCATTTGGAGTGTTTGTGTTGTGGCTAGGGGTGAGTGGCAAGCCACCCTTGGTTTCTTGTACTGGGGAAAAGCAACCAACCCACTTTCCTACCTGGCAGACAATCAAAACACTTGAAGAAAAATGAATGACTGTTCTGGAGCCATGCCCATCATTGATGTGATCTCATCCTGCTTTCAATTCCCCAGCAGCTGTTTTCCCTCAAGCCTCTCCACTAGGAGCAGAACACCTTGACAGAAATGATGGGGTCCTGTGAGAAACACCTTGGCTGAGCATCCCTCTCCCTGCCCATGGCTGACGACACTAGAGGTAAGTTTCATGTGGCTACAGTGCAGAGCCAAGAGCCCCGTTGTCCCTGTGAGGCAGCAGCCCCTGCCTTTACTTAGAGTTGGGCAAATACATAAGTGGGTTTATTCTCAGGTCTCCTTGGGAAGATGAGATACTTGATTCTCTAGTGCTCTTGTGTGACTTCATGTCCTCATACTGGGGGCCCTCACAGTTGAGAGACCCCAAAGGCACAGAGGAGCATTGTTAGAGGCACTGGCACTGCAGAGATCCCAACAAGCCTAGGCAAGCAGAAAGCATGTCTTGAAAAAAAACCTGCTACTTGCACATCCCTGGTACAGCATAACCCTGAAGTGAACCCTTGGGATTTTGCTTACCCCATGCATCCAACCCCATTCTCTCCTGCAAATGCAGCTACGTAGTTCTCCTGGGGCCACGTGTTTCCAGGTTGTTTACCAGAAACAAATCTGAGCATCTGTGCCCAAAATGCAGTGAGAGCTTCCAGGAGGAGAGAAGGTGGATTTTCTCCTTTTTGCTCTGCAAATGGTGAGGTCCTGAGCTTTGAGTTCTGCTGTGCTGCCCCAACTCCTTGGTTCCTTGGTACGTGGCAGCCTGGGGAGTGCTGCAGAGCAGGACTTATTTTTTTCAAACCCTTCACTTCTGCCTTTTGGCAGACAAGCAGTCCCCACAGGACAAAGTCCTAACGTGCCCAGAGCCAAGTTTCATGCCCAGAAATATTTCTGGCTTCAATTTCGCTCCAGGCTTTGAGGAAAATAGGAGTGCTTTGAAAGATTGCCATTTCATCATCTAAGTCACAGAAGCCATGTGCCATGAATGTGCCCAAAGGAATGACCCACGGGAATGAGAGGGCTTGAGCAGACAGGATGATGCAAAGCAGTGAAAGCAAGAAGTTTTGAGGAGTATTTTAATAGTCTGCAGATATGATTAAAAGGAAAACCCAGGACCAATAAAGCTGGGTCTAGCCTGCCTCCCAGGACAGGGACCATCCTCTCTCAACCTGCTCTGTGTGTAAGTTGCCTGGATGTGGCTGCAGGATTCAGCAGTGCCCTGAACACCCAGAGCTGTGTCTTACCCAACAGGACAGTCAGGGCCTTGACATTTCTGAGACTCTTCTATGCAGAACTACAAACAAACAATCTGGAGAGACCCAGCTGTCACCTCCCAAAACCATGTAAGGTGCCTGGGTCTGATAGCCCAGAAATCTTTTGGCTCTCTGTTTGGAGGAAGGCCATTTCCAGAACCAGAGCTGTGCTGCATTACTTACTCCAGGAACTGGTCTGGCTTCTCTTCTCTGGCTTTGCAAGGATTAGAAACTGCTGCTGGATGGCCAAGCCCAGAGGGTGGTGGTGAAAGGAGTTAAATCCAGTTGGTGACCGGTCCAAGCAGTGTCCTTTGGGGATCAGTTTTTGGGACCAGTCTTGTTTCGTATCTTTATCAATGACTTGGATGAGGGGATTGAAGGCACCTTCAGTAAATTTGCAGATGACACAAAATTTAATGGGAGTGTTGATCTGCTTGTGGGTAGGAAGGCTCTACAGTGGGTTTTGGACAGGCTGGAGAGATGGGCTTAGGTCAATGGGATGAGGTTTAACAAAGCCAAGAGATGGGTCCTGTATTTTGGTCACAACACCCCCAGGCAATGCTACAGGCTGGGGGAGGAGTGGCTGGAAAGCTGCATGGTGGAAAAAGACCTAGGTGTGCTGGTGGACACCTGTCTGAACATGATCCAGCAGTGTGGCCAAGTGGCCAAGAAGGCAAATGGCATCCTAGCTTGTGTCAGAAATCATGCCCCTGTACTCGTCATTGTGTCCAGTTTTGGGCACCACAGCACAAGAAGGACATTGAAATGCTGGAGCAGATCCAGAGAAGGGCAATGGAGCTGGTAAGGGGCCTGGAAAGCATGGCTTCTGAAGAGAGGCTGAGGGAACTGGGGTTGTTTAGCCTGGAGGAGACTTCATTGCTCTCTACAACTACCTAAAAGGAGGTTGTAGCAAGGCTGGTCTTGGTCTCTTCTCCCAGGTGACTAATGATAGAACAAGAGGAATTGGCTCCCTCCCCTCAGGGGACATTTAGATTAGATATTAGGAAGAACTTCTTTACTGAGTGGTTAGGCAGTGGAACAGGCTGCCAAGGGAGGTGGTGGAGTCACCATCCCTGGACATGTTTAAGAAACAAGTAGATGTAGCACTTGAGGTCTAGTGGTTAGAGAGATGTTAGGATGAAGGTTGGACTTGGTGATCCTAGAGGTCTTTTCCAACCATTATGACTCTATGATTCGCTCACTATTTCCCCCTCCCAGAGCTGCTTCCTTTAGGGTTTTCCTTCTGTATCTAATCCCATAAATGCCCTGATGGTTTCCCAAGTGTAGAATGTGGGTAGTGAGGCAAGTCTCCAAAGTTCTCTCATACCTCTTGTCTCTAGATTGAACCAGGTCATGCCTGGATCTGTGTATCCTACATACAGCCATACATGTGTTTGATCATACCCCTCTGCTCCCATATGGGCCCAGCAGAGGCTCTGGCTGCTCAGAGCTGATTTTTTCCCTGTGTGGGTGGTACATGGCCCTACAACTCCTGTTTTCCAACCCCTCTCACAGGTGCTGGGGTCATGCCTCCATCCCCTTCTGCTGCAAGCTCATGTCTGCTTCAGGAATACCAGGGTTTGAGCCAAAGCTTTTGGAGTGGGTTGACCTCCAGGCATGCCGTGTGGGCTTGGAGCTGGAGCTCCTAAGTGGAGTGCTGCTTCTCCTGCATCTCTCTGCTCCTCAGCATCTCTGGGCTGTGAGTGCTTGAATGTGTTTAAATGTGTTCAAGGTTCTCACCTGTCATTTGTGTGTTGTCATAATTTGGCAAACGTAGCAAGAGTCATTTTGGGTTTGTCTCAGCATGCCAAGAGTTAGATGTAAGGTCACATCCGTAACAGGACAGAATTTCCCTTAGGTTGTCAGGAAAGTCTGGGACCCAGTTTGGAGTGCCCAAACTGGAGCAGCTGGGCAAGCCCTACCATGGGAACATGCGTGTTGCTGCAGTGGTGTTTGCACGGAGGTGGGTGATGCTAGTCCACTGCCTCTGGATCCAGCTGCCATGCAAATCACTGATGGCATTTTACAGGGGACTGTTATCTGTGTGGTGATGTTTGTGCTTAGGGTCACGTCTATTTTTGCTACTATGCCATGTATTTTTAAATTGAGTTTGAATGGCACACGGTGCCCGCAGCACAGCTCTTTTCAGATCATCTGTCATGCCAGAAGATGGTTTTGAATGTCTGTCTGCTCATTTCAAGCAAAATATTTATTCTGTAATTAGACCGTTTTGTTTAATGTTTAATGTCGTCCTCCTGCAAGAGAAGATGTGCTTGTCCAGAGGTGGAGGGAGTCCTGCTCTTGCAGGACTCTGCGTGCACACATGAGCAAAGACAGTAAGGAGGGAGCAAGTTTCATGCTTCATCGAGGCAACTGAAAAATGTTTGCTTCTCTTGCAATCTCACTCATGAGATGGCCAAAACCATGGCTTCTGAGTCACCTGTGAGTTCACAGAGAGGGAAAAAAGAAAGCAAATTTGATGCCAATCTCAGGCTGTAAAAGTATTTATTTTAGGTTCCTGGCAAACTATAAGCCTGTTTTCATGTTAACAAGGGCAGGGAATTGCAAAATTCATGGCTACGTGGATAATAAACTAGAGAGAAATTAAAGGTAATAAAGGATAAAAATTTAAATTTATACCTATATTACTTCAGAGAACACATTAGGTAGCTAAGTTAGAGAAGTTTGGAGATTTGATTTTGGGAGTATCTACAAGTGAGAGTTTCCCTGTGGAACTGAATTCAGTGCCAAGGGAACTCTGCCTCAGAGCACAACCTTTCTTTTAATTACTTATATCTTAATTTGTATGAAGTAATTGTGTATTATTAAATCATCCCACTCAACATAACGTAACTCTATATTATCAGTAGAGGCTTTTATTTTTCTCATCCTGTATGTATAAGACATCCATCCACTGGCTGTTTTGTAAATAACCTTGTTGTCTCATCCCTGACAAGGGGTGGCCCTTCTTTTTCTTCTTCACCTTCTCACCTCTGATGACTTCAGGTTATTTCCTGTGCACATGCCTAAAGCCAGGTTAAAGTATGCTGCCTATAGTAGTTAGTCATATTTGCTAAGCTACTGCTTGTACTGTTGCCTTGTTGTATCTGCTCAGGTTACCCTATAGGAGCAGACAGAGGTACTCTGACCAGCTGGAGGAGGCAGGATTAGGAGTTGGTTCTTCACACTGCAGTTCTGTACCCACTGGATGGTGATAGGCTGGGGTGCACAAGCCTGCTCAGTCTGAGGGTTATAATTCAGAGCAGAGTGATTAAGGCTTTGGCTTACTATGAAGCTGTCATCTTTCTTTCCTCCTCCATCAGTGTTTTCTATAGAATTGCATATCCTCCCCACGATGTGCAGCATCTTTTTTAATGTTGTGAGATGTCTTGCAAGTCAGGTCCTGATAAATCATCTTGCTTTGGATACAGTAGATCTCTGCTTGGCCAGTGCTCCCAGCTTGGCTTTGGACCATGCTCACCACGGTGGTGACATGTTTGGCCTGTGGTGAGACTTAGGAGCTCACAGGCTTGCCTGCCAGTGCTTCTTTCCAAGGCAGTTTTTTTATGTAGTGCCTGAAGTGTTAACACCAGCAGGTGTGATGGACTTCAGAAGAATTGTCCATAGCTTTGTTCCTCAGGCTGGAAATCCCTCTCCCTCAGGGGAGCCAGCAGCTACCCTGCTTTCTTCCTTTTCCCTGGAAAGCTGATATTCTCCTACACACTTGCAGAAGCATCACTGGTTGCTGCTGCCATCACACCACAGCCAGCTGGGCACAAGCAAGTCTCACTCTTTCAGTTGGAAATTAACAATGGATTAACAATGGCCAGAGGTTGGCCAAGGTGCTGGGAGACAAGCCTGGCATGCTGGCATCCTGGTGGTGTAGTTCATATGGATCTTTCCTGGATACATTCCTCTTAAGCTTTCACATTAGGAACCTGACTGAGAAATGCCATAAGCTTCATTACGGTTTCTGCTAAATCTCTGCCCGAAGTCAGCACAATGCATCTTAAAAGCTTTTTGATCTGATGGCTTAGGGATGCTGTTTGTGAAGCTGGTGGGATGATCCCATGGGGAAAACCCTGCTGATGCTCATGCTGTGCTAGCTCCAAGAGAACCTCCAACTGCAGAGGCTGCAGAGTGGAGAAAATGTCACCAAAACCCCAGTGAGGGAGAGCAGGGAAGAAAATGAAAGAGTGAGATCAGCTGAAGCTGATATGAAGCCCTGACTGTTCATGGTGGAGGATTCACCCTGGGAAAGGCTTCACAGTGCAGGGTGTAGTGACCATGGCAAGGGAGAGGCCCATGGACCTGCAGTTGGCAGGTGCTCACCTCTATTACACATAGCTGACCATGCCTCCTCTCCGTGTTGATGTGAAGGAGGAATGGAAGAGATCAGCTGCTGCCAGAGCAGCTTATGGTGCCCCCAGTTTGCATTGCCTTGTGGAAACTAAGTCAAGACTGGACATCAGTCTGGAGGAGGGACATTGGTTTGAGAGGCTCTAATTTACTCAATGCTTCAGATATTACTGAAGAGAATCAAGAGAAAAGAGCAAAATTACTTGGAAAGGAAAATAGGAGAAAAACATATGTAGAGGAACTATGAGAGGAGATTGAATATTACCTGTCCTACTAATTCTGCAAGAATGGACATCTCAAAATATCCATAAACATGGATACCTGACCAGGATAGCATTTGGAAAAAAAACTGTTGAGAGAAGATTGAAGGAAATCATGCTCCAGCTGGGAAGGGACAGCTCTGAAAGGGGCTTCACTTAATGCTCTGCTCTCTTTTGAATATAGCTGATGCTGTGCTCAGTTGTTTATGCATCACATGTGAACCCTCCAAAAAAAAAATTCCACCAACCCTAAACCATAGGGACACCTGATTTCCCACATTAGCTTACTGTTGCCTATCTTTTTCTTTTCTTCTTTTCTTCTTTTCTTCTTCTTTTCTTCTTCTTTTCTTCTTTTCTTCTTCTTTTCTTCTTCTTTTCTTCTTCTTTTCTTCTTCTTTTCTTCTTCTTTTCTTCTTCTTTTC
>JAOEGS010022072.1:95173-112900 GCA_025447755.1 Corythornis vintsioides | reverse complement strand
TAGTTGAGGGTGTCCCTGCTCCCTGCAGGGGGCTGCACTAGATGCCCTTTGGAGCTCCCTTCCAGCCCTGACCATCCAGTGATTCTGTGCCGGGAGGAGGCGTGGCTCGCTCCCCTGCGGTTGTCATAGCTCTGGGGGCTGCGAAGCCGCCAGGAGTTCCCCGCCCCTGGGGCTGGAAAGCAGGGGCCGTTGCGTTGCCCTGTTCCCGGAGTGCCCTCGGCTGGCGCTGCCCTGGCTGGCGGCTCTGCTGCCGTCTCGGCCTCCTGACCAAACGGGCTTCAAACGGGGGTTTCTGTGGGCAACGCCTTCGGTCCGTCCGTGTGTCTGTCCCCCTCTGGTGCTTTGCATCCTCACGTCGGCTAGTCTGTGGCAGCCTGTACAGGAGCCTTTGAAACGCTTAGAAGCATCGATTGCCTTTGGGAGCCTTTGGGGGTTGGCGTTTAATTACGTTTTTATTACAAAAGTGTAACGTAAAATAGCAATTTAAAACTGAGAAGTGTGTTTCTGAGCTGTACTTAGGTTCTGTGAGTAGCAGGAGACAGGCCTGAGGAAGGGAGGAATCTCCTTAGAGCTCTGCTCCCAGTCTTTATGGGTTGTATGCTGATGCCTTTTAACACACTCTGCTCCAAATATCCATTTCTATACATTAAAGTCAACGTCTGTTATACTTATTATACTGTTATACTTTATGTATCTGAGCTTTTCTTAATGTTGGTATCATTTCTTACAGCTTGTCTGAATTTTCTGAAGCTCTGCAAAGTCAAGTACTACAACTATTGTCTTATTTACAATGTCCAGGTGAATATTCCTAATTCCTTTTTGTTGGTGGTGGTTTGGTTTGTTTTAATTCACAAACATGAAAGCCATATCTTATGTATTCTGCTTTGTCACAGAGGGATTTTATTATACAAACTGGTGACCCCATGGGAACTGGCCGTGGAGGGGAATCTATATTTTGGTAAGTACAAGTGTGTTATTTACCAACAGAGAAGTTGTGTAGGCTACTAGGAGTCCATGAAATTGAAGTTTCTGTTGTTGCTGTCCAGGAAACTGATGGAGGCAAATTTTAATTTGAATCCTCTCTTCAGAGAGATTTACACACCTGCTTAGCAAAATTAATTAAAACACAACACTGTCCTTAAATTTGGGCAAGTGTGTGTATTGACAATGCCTGTCAGTTACAGAGTGAGACAAAACAAGTGATGACAGCAGACTTGAAATTTGGGGAGAAAAAAAAATATCAATTTGCCATATCTGGTGTATTGCAAATTACTATGTGCAGTCCTGCCTGTATGGTGAACCAAGTGTACAGGTTGATTTAATGGCTTTCCATTTACCTTGGAAGAGAAAATTTTGACATAATTCACACTATGAAAATGTAATAATTTAAACTTCTATGGAACCTACTATTATATTAGTTTCATGCCTTAAAAATATGTTTTATACTGCATTTTAAAACATAGAAATACACCTCTCCCCCTCTTTGTGACATGCCCCAATGTAAATATTTTACAGCCTGTCATTTGCTGGTTTACAGCACACACTGATCTTATTTTTTAAAGTTCCTTTGCCTTGCAACATATTTGTTCTGTTTGTTTTCAGCCAGCTGTATGGTGATCAAGCCAGATTTTTTGAGGCTGAAAAAGTGCCAAGAATTAAGCACAAGAAGAAGGGAACTGTGTCCATGGTGAACAATGGCAGTGATCAGCATGGATCACAGGTCAGCACACACTGTTGGAAAGATGAACATTCCTTGAATTGACAAAAGAGATGTAACAATGACAGTGTCATCTCAATAGCATCACCCTGCATTGTGGTCAGAAGGCATACAAAAAACTGGCCACAGAGAAGGTATTTTGCACAGTGCTCCAGGTGGTGTTCCAATGGGTATTTGATTACAGACAGAGATGAAAATGATCAGATTCAAATCCTGTCCTAGGCTGATTTTACAAATTTCATTAGCATTCATTTCTCTTTATTTTTTGCTTTGTTTATAAATGTCTTGATACCTTGATGTGGTAGAATAGGCAGGAAAAAAATCTTGTAGTGAAATGGAAGTTAAAAGTAAGGAACCTGCATTTTTAAATAATCTAAAAGCTTTCTGGTTACAGCTTTATGTTAGTTTGGGAACTAAAATCATACAGTTTTCTGATGTATGATTACATAAAAGTGTGCATTAATCATACAGTGTAAGTTTGCAGTTTTATCCTAGTGCTGGTATAAAGCAGTCTTTGAAAGTGGTGTTGTCACCTTTGCTGTTCCCTGTTCACATGCACAAAGTTTTTGAGGTATATTTAAAGCTCTAATCTCATAGAATTTATTGTCTCTAAGTTATTTAGATGCATTGTCACTTGGATATTAAGATGCTTCACTTGTGATATGTGTATGTTTTAATATTTAAAAGGAGGGAGGTTAATAATTAAAAGAGCAAATTAAAAAACCACTATGATTTTATTCCAGCTAGAGCTTGTAATATATGGAGTTAATTTTGCTGCTTCTGTGCATTGTATGTGTATTGGTGAGGGTGTTTAGGAAGGAGATGACATTTGTATTTATATTTTAGAGTGCAGCTTGCTAGCATGTACACTTGGGATTGAATGCAGTTCCCAGGAACATTATTGCAGCTTCTTTCTTGGGAAAGAAAAATTCCACTTGGGAATTAAGCAAAATTGACTTGCAAATGTAGTGTCAATTAGTGTACCTATACCAAATACTAATGAGTCTGAACTGTGTTGCAGAGAATGAGGAGTGAGGTGTTACCACTCAGACTGTGAGGTGTGGATGTCATGGTTGTGTTCTGTTATCTGAGCATATCTGCTTCACCCCCCTTTGTTCATTGATGAGTATTCTTCAGCTTTAGTTTTTTACCAAGTGTTCAGTTGGGGTCCACTTTCATAGTTTCAGTTTTGCCCTGAAGCAAATCACCTGATCTGTGTCAGGACACATTTCAATAACAGTTCAAACTGATCTAAGTCAATGCTACTGTCTTCTGGTTCTCTTACCAGTGCTGCTGCATCCTGATTTTTGGGTGAGAAGGGTTTGTGATACAAGGGAAGGAAGGAAAAAAAAAAGTCTGGATAGAATGAGGTGAAGATAGAAGTATGGAAGCTTTTGCCAAAATTGTGAAAATACAGCTGCTGAATGCAGTTTGATGAACAGGTGCCAGGAGCTCAGCTCACAGCTGCCCATAAATCCTTGCTCTTTCTATCCTCTGCTTTTCATCAGCTCTCATGTCTGCCACAACCTTGCTCTTCTGGCTCAACAAAGCTACCTGGCAGATGACTGTCTGCTCTTCCTCTGCTGCTCTGGTTTTCTGCCAGATGACTGAGGCAACCCAAATCACAGAAGGGTCTGATGAGCCAGAGCTGCAGGCTGGTGTGGGGGGAGACTTTGTGAGAGAGCCTCTCTTCCTCAGGCAGGGGCTGGGAGCTGTAGGGTGGCTCACCATGTCCTCAGAGCTGATAGAAGAAGACTAATCTCCTGCAGAAATCAGGAAGAGGTCTTTTTTTTGCCACTGCTTTCAGGGAGAGTTACACCTCTGCTAAGGTAAAACTCAAACCCTGGGTTTTCTTTTTTTTTTTTTTTTTCATTTACTGTTACTGATTTTGTATCTTTTTTCTGTAGTTTCTTATTACTACAGGGGAAAACCTGGATTACCTTGATGGTGTGCACACTGTCTTTGGAGAAGTGACAGAAGGCATGGATGTCTTGAAGACAATTAATGAAACCTTTGTAGATAAGGATTTCATCCCATATCAAGATATCAGGTGTGACTGCTTTTAACTTCCCTTTTTGAGGAATCCCTTATAATCAATCAAAGTCATCTCTTTTGGAAACTAGTTAACAGAACTGTCAGGTGACTTGCACATGGTATCTTAAGTACTCTTTTTATTCTAGTATTATTGTTAGAAAAACCAGGGATGAGAATAAACACCTATGTGAGAAAATGTGCAACTGTGATGCCTTTACAAAAACATCAGTACTAGTGTTTACAAGTGTATAATATGTCTGCCTATTTGGGGTGTAACAGAATCAAGGGAGCTGGTTTCCTGGTACTTGGCTGGAGAGGTTTTTGGGTTTTTTTGCATGTGACTGATGTTGCTTTTGCTTTCTGTAAGGATAAATCATACAGTCATTTTAGATGATCCATTTGAAGATCCACCTGGCTTGTCTGTTCCTGATCGCTCACCAGAACCCACCAAGGAGCAGCTAGATGTGAGTTTCTCATAGCTTCTTGGGGCAAAGTTGGAAGAAATAAACAGACTTATCCCTATGAGCAGCACAGACTTGGTTTAAAATAAGAATTCTGTCTTTAAGGCTTTGTCTGTCCAACCTGTATCCTAAAAGAACTACACATTTTTTTTTAGCATAGGCTGGTGAGAGATGTTCTGCAGCAGCAGCTTGGGTTCTGATATGTCAGATGCTTTTCTCTTATTGCTGTGTTTAACCAAATGTGGCTGCTTAATCTTTCAAGGTGCAGTTAGGTTGGAAAACCCTATTTTAGATTTCTAATTACAGTGCAGATAAGCAGAACATTCTGAAAACTCACCTTTGACATTACTAGTTTTTTATATACTCTGATAGAAGACAAAAATCTAACTTTTATTAATGTTAAAGTGTTTATCACTCTTTTAAAATGCAAAATAGTCTGTTTCATTGGAAGTAGTCTTGCCAATTTTTGAGTTACATCTGCAAGCAAGCATACTGGTGTGTATTTGTTAAAACAGAAGGAATTTGCTAGAAATACAGTAGTAATTATTCATAACTTACTCATAGCTTGCACTTGTGGAAATTGCTGTGTGAGATAATCTCCTTGCATGGAAAGTGTTGTTTCAAGCAATTAATCTGTTGACTAAAAAGAGAATACTCTTTATTTTTAAGCCTAATAGATACAAGATTGGAATTGGGTATGAGATGGGAGTAAGAAGATGAGAAAAAAAGAATGTAGAATGTTTAACTGAATATGGTTCAAATTGGGCCTGAAAGTTTCTAGTGCCTGAAACACTAGGATAACATTTTCTCTCTCTCTTAAGTGATAAGAACAGAATGAAAGCCCAGTTCTGCAGAGATACAATGCTTAAGCATTTTTCATGTCTTAGATGGTGAGGGGGGAGGTCATCCAAGTAATAATTAGAAAGTGAGACAGAATTTTTGGCCATGGTTTGGTAATAAATAGCTTTTTCTCTCATTTTTCAGAGTGGCAGAATAGGAGCAGATGAAGAAATTGATGACATGAAAGGACGATCTGCAGAAGAAATAGAAGAAATTCAGGCAGAAAAAGAAGCAAAAACTCGTGCCATTCTTCTAGAAATGGTGAGCATCTTTCTGTATTTACCTGTTTACCAAGTCCCATGGGGGTGCTGTTATATTAAGTCCAGAAGAATGTGTGCTATTTATCTTGAAATGGTTTATCTGATGGTGATGTCATGGCTCAGAATCCATGCTGTTCAGTGTCTGTGGTACAGTGGAAAGGGTTGTTGAGCATGAGCACTGGAGGTGTTTTTCTGACAGTTCATTTTCAAAGCCAGGATTAAAAGTGGACAAAAATTGTGAATAGGCTTTGAAGTATTAAAAAAAAAAAAAAAAAGAAGAAAATCATGCACTCCATTGAAAGATCCATCACACTTCTTTACAACTCTGGTTTCCAAGTCTCTGGTGAATAGTTTGCAGCAGAGACTTCATCCCAAGGTCAATCCAGATGTGGCCACAGTGTTGCAGAACATCTGCAGGTGTGGGCTCTTGGTTTGCTGCAGCAACAGTGAGGCTGATGATTTGTTTTCCAGATAGAGGTTAGCTAAAAAAGGAGAGTGGGATGTGTGAGCCAATGCAGCAGTTTCCAGGGACTATTGCTGGGTAGAATGCAAGAGTGAAGCATATTACATAATTTCAAGAGATGAAAAATTAAGTATGCTGCTATTTTTTCTGACTTGAACTTGTGTCATGTGCTGAAACTCCTTTTGCACTCTCCTTTATAGAATCTGCTTCTTATTTGTGTTAGTTTGATTCTTTCTGCTATCAAACTACTGTGCATTGTCTTTTTTGTAGCACATTAAGTAAAAGATGGAGCTAAATTGTTTAAATATCACTAGTCTTTTGTTCAGGTTTTCAAAAGAAGTGCTAGTATTCAACAGAAGGTGGTGTGCACATGTGCATTTTTCTTGTTACCTTAATTTTCTGTCAAGCTATCTTAAATTTAATCTTATCCTGGATGTTGCCAGTTTTCAAGGAAAGGTGAGTTTATCCTAGGAACAGAGACCAAGGAATGTATCCAGTCCATTTTTATAACAGTGTCTCTAAAGGTCCATTTTCATCTTTTGGAACTGTGCATTTGTGAAGTTCTAAACAGGGAAAGCAAGGTGGAAAGTATTTGTGACTTCATGAAGTCCCAGTGGTGGAATGGCAAATAGAATTATCCTTTTAGGTGTTATGGAAGACACCTTTTTCTGGTGACATTGCATGGGGAAAAGATTTTATCAGGTTTTGATTTTGTGATATGTGTCCAAGAACATCCAAAAGTTAGGTTGCTGTGTGCTTGTGGCAATAAAAGAAAGAGCTTTAGGTAGAAGTGATGAAAATATTTTTCTTTATGGCACAGGTGGGAGACTTGCCAGATGCAGAGGTCAAGCCACCAGAAAATGTGCTGTTTGTTTGCAAACTAAATCCTGTGACCACAGATGAAGACCTAGAAATAATATTTTCACGATTTGGTCCAATTAAAAGGTAAAACACCAACCACAGAATAACCCCAACCTTCTTGCTGAAACTGAACTTGATTCCTGCTGGTCCATGTAGGTTTGGCTGTTAAGTAGTATTCTTTTGTCTCTGGTGATTTATGCTTTGCTTGCATGTATTTGGGTAGAGGTCACAACAATGCTGATACCAAATCAGAGCTAACTTAGATGAGTATCCTGTTCCAGCAGTGGTTTTTAACTGAAAGCCCAGGGAGTGTAGAAACAAGGAAAGCATGGGATACTCCCTGTCCTCTCCATCCTTTCATCAGTATTTATCTCATGAGCTAGATAGTCTCTAGTGAAACCTCTCTATCCTATACCCCATACCATATATATTTTTTGCTAAAAGTACAAGTCTACATACTCATACTTCGTAGAGGAATTTTCTCTACGTTGTTTCTCAACCTTTTTCTGTTCTTTTGTTTTCAGAAGACTTGAGCTGCACATGGTATTAAAGAAATTATAGATTTATAGCAACACAGTGATCTTCTCTATTTTCACAGAGTGGTAGGAGTTGGAAGGGACCTCTGGAGATCATCTAGTCAAACCCCCCTGCCAGAGCAGATCCACCTAGAGCAGGGTGCACAGGAAAGTGTCCTGGCAGGTTTTGAATGTCTCCAGAGAAGGAGACTCCAAAACCTCTCTGGGCAAGCTGTTCCAGGGCTCTGTCATCCTCACTGTAAAGAATGTTTTCCTCATGTTGAGGTGAAACTTCAATGTTTCAGTTTCTGTCCATTGCTCCTTGTCCTGTCAATGAGCATCCCTGAAAAGAGGCTGGCCTTGTCCTTTTGATCCCCTAAGAAAACAGAATGTGAAACTTCCTATGTTTATGCTAGAAATAAAAAAACAAAAGTAATGTTGGAAAACAGATTTTGTTTCATTAAACAGAATCCCAAGCACTCCATGTTAACTCCTTGTTATACTTAAGTCACAAGTAATATCCCATGTATTTTTTTCTGTGTAGGCACTGTCACATCAGAAGGGGTCTCAGAATCAAATATGATACCTTCAAGGTTTTTTTTGTTGTTGGTTTGTGTTTTGTTTTCTTAGCTGTTACTTTAAGTTGTGCTTGCTTATCCCACTTTATTTTTTTTTTTCTCCTCCAAAAGCATTGATGTTTTAATTTCCTATCAATGTTTCAGCTGTGAAGTGATTCGGGACTGGAAGACTGGTGAATCTCTTTGTTATGCTTTTATTGAGTTTGAAAAGGTAAGTTTTTAAGGCATTCTACAGGTGTGTTCTGCTTATAAAACCTTTTTTGGTCTACTTGCATTAAGGAAAAGCACTGAAATCTTGTGCAAGAGTGAGCAGATAACATTTTCTTCTCTTACTGAGTTATTCTTTCTCTGTTCAACCCAGCAATACAAATAATTAGGTTGCCTTGAAACCAGTGGGAGGGGACAAGCACAGTAAGACTTTGAGGAGTTAAAGAAGGAAATACTAGGAGAAATAGGAAGCATGTTACAAGAGAGAAGGGCATATGAAAGCAGGTAGATTAGTGTGCACATGTAGTGTCCTGTGTTTAGCTTGCAAATGATGCTTTATCAACACACTGCTCTTCCTGTGAGGTTGACAGGAAAGCTCTGTTGATGCTGCACAGCTTTGTTTTTCCCCCCACTTGTTTTTCTGGGTGTATTACACATGCCAAACACATAGCTGGCTTGGCAAATTGTTAAAATAATGAAATGACCTGAAATTTGAAATGCTGGCATCTGGACAGAGCATAACAATTTCTTTAGAGGTGGCATGATGTGCTTCAGGCAATTGTAAGGAAAAACGTGTGCCATTAAGCAGCTGAATTTGTGTTTGAGCTTTTCAGTGAATATTCCCATGAAATAATAATAATGACTAAAAATTTTCTGGAACCTTGAATATCAGGAGGAAGACTGTGAGAAAGCCTACTTCAAAATGGACAATGTGCTGATAGATGACAGGAGGATACATGTGGATTTTAGCCAGTCTGTTGCAAAGATTAAGTGGAAGGGAAGAGGTAGGTGTGCTTGTGATTCATTTGGCCTCATACCTTAAGCCATGACTTCTAAACTGTTAAGTATTCTATGAAGAGAACCAGTTCTTACATCCCTGGGGATCAGATGATTTCAAGTCATAATTTTTTTCTGGTACTGTTGGAAACAGCAAAGCAGTTGCTATCTCTTCACTTGTCCCATAAGAGTAGAAATGCTTACTACTGTTATAATATTACATTGCCATGGATTACTTTCTTATCAGATGTTTTTTTGCCACTAAATCATTTGTTTTCTCAGGCTTTGAAAGTGATAGGTCTTGATATTCCTTATTAGGAAAATTGACAGTACATGGCTTTGTAATTGATACCACGGTCTGCAGTGCATCCTGTACTACATGACAAATGGAAAACTTTTCTTTAGCTGAGTGACTTCCATCTAAAGTGTCCTAAGTATTGAAAAGATTACTCCATTGTCATCTTGTGCTTATAAGGTACCCCAAAAATGCCCTGCAGGGGAAGTGTTGTCCTGCCTCCAGTTGCCATTGCTGACCCAGCCAATGAAGGTTGCAGTTCTCAGTGTGGCCACGAGAGGGCGGCACATTACTGCAGAATAGTTTGTTCTATTTCCCTGTTTATCTATTTATCTATCTATTTATTTATTTATGAGCTGGTACTTTCAAGTGAATACATTAAAAATGAAGTCTGTCATGCCTCTTTAAAGACCTGATTAATTATTTATTTATTTTTAGTTTAGCTTTCCATTTGATTTCTTAAGCTGTATTTGTCTCAGAGATTTCCTTTTGTGCAGCCCAGAGCAAAAGGTCATTTAATAATGAGAATAGTCTGTAGGCTTTCAGGGTAACAGAATTTTAGGTAGTGTTGACACAGGACCTGTAGTCAAAGTGGGGCTAAAACATTTGGTGAATCCTGCTGTGTGAGCCCTTTCATGTGTTGTCTTCCCTGGAAATGGTGAGGAGAAATCCATCAGTTGTTTAGTGGAATCTACAAGCAAGAGAAAATCACAACTTGTCCTACTCTCTTCTACTCTGTTACTTGGAGTAACTGGAACTGTACCCTGCTCTGCATCTCTGTATAGTTATGAAGAGCCCTTAAATTCATAAGCAGAGCTGAATAACAGGTGTGGGTCTTGGTTGGTTTTTCATTTGGAGTGACTGGAATGCATTTTCCTATGGACAGGTGGACGATATACCAAGGATGACTTCAAAGAGTATGAAAAGGAGCATGACAAGCCTTCAAAACTTGTTCTGAAAGAGAAGGTAAAACCAAAGCAGGAGTATCCTTTTCTGGTTGAAGGTATTTTTTGAGCTGAATGTAGTTTATGAAGACAGTCTGGAAGAGACTTCTTAAAGCTTGCCAAATGGATGTTTTGCTGATGCTTCGTAGAACCTGTTGGCATTTGAGATGGAATTAAGCATTTTGTGGGTATTTTTTTTTTATTTGATGACTTTGGATTTAGTCAAATCAGAATGTTCTGTTTCACTTCCATGTCAGATGTATGTAAATAATGTTCTCAGCCCACAGCCTTGGCATGACATGGTGTAACAGAGTTTTAAGTAGTTTCAGAGGGGGCCTGTTGCACCCAAAACAAGACCACAATAGTAACTAAATCATGCTTTGAGATTATACTTTGCTTGTGGTGAGCATGAAAGAAAAAAGACAGTATCTTGTTCAGATATCCAAAAGTAGAAAAGGAAGGAGAGTGGGGACCTGCCTGTACATGGACAGGGTGGAATTCAGTTATTTTAGCATAGCTGATTCTTTTTCAATATCTAAGATCCTGTTCTGACTGAAATACTCTAGGTAACTCTAGATAGAACTCTGGTCTGATAAACAAGGGATTTGTTCACTTGCTGAGCTTTTATGTTCTGCTATTTATTGGTATCAAGTAACAGATCTGTCCTTAACCAGCACAATCAGTGCCAAGTATGACCTGGTCCTAGATGAAGATCCAGAAGAGTCTCAAACAAGTCAGTCACGCTCAGCTAAAAAACAAAAGAAGAAAAAGCACCATCACTCTGAAGATGAAGAAGATGACAAGAGGACAAAAAAATGTAAAGTATGTACCTCTCCATGCATTAACTTTATACCTCCTTATTGTTTTTCTAATCAGAGAAGACAGGAAAAAAAGAACAGAGGACATGGTATGCAAAGTCCCATAAAATAGAGCAGTTGTGAACAGAGAAGCCTGATGTTAGTATCTGATCATGAAAGATGCTTCCTGACCTTCCTGAACTTTTAAGTGTAGCATGTCTGAATGGCTTTTTGCCACATCATCCAGAAGAGGCAGTGTGGCCTCTTTCATTAAGAAAGAAACTTTTGAACTGTTGTCCACATGTTCCCAGTCAGGAACTAGTAACTCCTAGAATCAGAATTCATGAACACAACTTCTCATTTTCTTGCCAGACCAACTTCTGTTGACCTTTTCCCATATGGAATCAGAAACACAATCTCTTTGCAGTATCTTTTTAATTTTTTTTTAAATTTTTTTGGAAGCCTTTGTGTAAAATCTGTATGCAGGTTTGCTTGCATCTGTATGCTGCTGTAAGACTGGAGGAGATGTCAGAAGACAGTTCTGTCATTCTTTGGTTACAGAGGTCAGCATCCTCATGTTTTCTGTGAAGTTGGGATAGTCAAGGTGTTGATGTTTCATGCAAACATTTCTGCAGTGATAAATTGGAGGGTCAACCACTGTTACACTGAAGTGGAAGCATTAGGGAGAATGGAGCTAAGCTACAAAAAAAAAAAAAAAAAAAGAAAAACCAACACCTCCACCCCCCCCCCCCAAAAAAAAATGTCCTGTACAGTATGAACAAACAAAGCAGTAGGCCCCCAGTCTCATTTACAGAGTTAGTGTCTTGGGCATGGCCCCTTCCAAATGAAATCTGCAGGCACTTCAGCTGATAAATCCTGATCAGCATATGCAAAATGTAATTTTAAAATTAATTTTATTGTATTTTCAGATTTATAATTTGAACGTAATCTGGGAAACTCATAAAAGAACAGGGGAGATGAAGCATATTCTTGAAGCAGGTTATGTTCAGTGTGGCCAACACAAAGCAGAAGAGTATGGACATTTTCTGATGAATGGGAGCATTTTTAGTATAGGCAAACAAGGCATTTTTCCTTAACACTATTCTGGAAATCCTAGAATATACTTGAAAGGAGAACTTAGAAACAGACCTTCCACACTGATTGACCCAAGACTGCAACAGCCATGCTTTATACATAAATTTCCACCTTGAGCCTCTAGTGTAGCAGAGATTTGAATTAACAGAGAACAGGGTCTTATAATGGGAAGTTCTGAAATGAAAGTGCAGTTTGTGCTGCCAGCTCTAGCAATGACTTGAAGGGGTTTTATTTTCTGAATAGTTTCCATGATGTTCAGTTGTTTCTCTGTTCTCTTGCTGTTTTGTTTTTGGTTTGGTTTGGTTTTTTTTTTTTCAGTATATTTTGACTCATCCTTTTCTTAGTCTGACACCCATTTCCTGAACCTTCAGCCTCTGTGTTGATGTTTCAAGAATACATTTTTATGCTGTTTGACTTGATTCCAGAGGGTGGAAGAGGTAGGGTGCTGTGGCTTGCTTTTAGTAGGTAACAGGATGTGGGTCTGGAGCAGGAGGCTGGACTGCCATGGGGGTTTGTGAATAGGATTTTGCAGAGTTCTTTTGAATGCAGGTTCTGCTTGAGATCTGTATCATGACTTTGTTCTCTTTCCAGTTTTCTCTGTGTTTTTTGTTTTCTTGGATTTTTTTTCTCTTAAGATATCTGGATCTGTGGAGTGGTACAATGGATTTTTGTGAGATGTAGGGGCTTCCTGACTTCCAGTTTTCCAAAACACATGGTTTGGGCAGAGATACTGATTTTTCTGGTTTTAATTTCCTGCTCTTGCTGCTTATTGAACACTGTTCTCTTTATATTTGGGGTCAAGTTTGATAAAAATCTCCCTCCTGGAAAGTCTGTGTCTATCTGTTTGTTCCTTTTAACCTTTAACTAGTGTTTTTCACTCTATGTGGAGGTAGCATATTTATTCTACTTTTTTGGTTATGGTATTTCTGGCTGATTTACCTGAAAGTGCTGTTTGGCAAGTTACTGCTTTTGTCAAAGCCAGCCATGAACTTCCAGAGAAGTGTCTTTCCCCATCTCATATTTCCTTTCTCATGTGTGCACAGTGCTGCATGAAGAATGGGGTGATCATCACTTAGTCACTGACTGAGAGAGGCTGTTACCCTGCAGCACATTTCTGACTTGGACAGGGCAGAAGAGATTTCCATTATTTTTAAGAAGATAATGTTATTTTTAGTGACTTAGAGTGTTTAAAAAAATTGTCCTTTTTCTGTGCCAAAGTCTTAAAAAATGGTAAAATCTTATTTAACCAGAAAAAAATTAATTGATTTGGGGCTAACAACTAAGATGTAATTAATTCTATGAACTCATATTACAACAGTTTTTCCTTCCCATTGTGATCATGTTAGCTACTGTGATGACTTTTTTGTGTCACTTCCAGACTTGCCCTGCATACCTGTACCATCAAATGCATGAACCAAAACCTGGGATTGAAACACATTGCTTAGAAGTTGAAGTCCAAAAGTAGCTTAAAAGCTTGTGTGATGTTTATGAGGAGTTTGATAACACCCATCTGAGTTGACTTCCTGATAAGACCATTGTTTTGCTGAAGCTTCTTGGGAATACAAGCAGCAGGATGCCTGTCACACATGGTTTTTTTTCCATAAATGCTGACAAAAGCTGTAGATTTATCATTACAATGGGGTATTTTTTGTGCTATCTTTTAAAAATCATCATGGATGTCAATCTGTTTCAGGCAGTACCAGCCTTAGCTAAGAAACCACCCGTGCTTGACTAGTTTTCTTCATGCCTTTGTGCATTTCCCCCTTCTGTCTGTAACTGCTTATCTTCCAATCCCTCTAACAGGACTCTGCTGGAAGGCATGAAGGGGGTGAGCACTGGAGAGAGAAGGTGAAGAGTGAGAAGAAGGACAGGCACCGGAGTCGCAGCCGATCTCAGGAGAGAGACCACTCCTCCAGCAGACAAAAAGACAAGTACAGAGATGACTTCAGAGGGAGAGACTGGGAGAGAAAGGCAGACAGAAGCAGAAGTCCTAAGAAATCAAAAGACAAAGAGAGGTCCAAGTACAGATGAAGGATAAGAGATAGGAACTAAAATACGTGTTATTCAGCATTTCCAGCATTCTCTTGAAAGGATGTGCAGTTGGGTGGAAACTGTTGCCTTCTGTTGGCAGCTTGGCCTTCTAATTCTGTGAATGCTCAGTGTATGACATTTGGGGTAAGCCTTGGTTCCAAAAAGGCCATTTCAATAAAGTATTTTACATTAGTGAAGTTGCTTGAGTCTCCTATAAGGATGTTTTCCAGAGCTTCTTGGAAATGCAAGCATGGATTAACAAGTGAATTGCCCTTCTTGACTGTGAGCAGGTTTGCAGGACATACCTCCTTTCCACAAGGAGATTGGATGTACCTTTCACAGATTGATTCACAGATATTAGGGGCTGGAAGGGAGCTAGAAGCTCATCTAGTCCAACCCCCCTGCCAGAGCAGGGGCACCTAGACCAAGTCACCCAGGAACAGATCCAGGGGGGTCTTAAGTGTCTCCAGAGACATGCTATGGTGAGAAGTGAGATAGGAGACAGAAATGTGCTGACACACTCCTTCCAGAAAGTGGGCAGATATTGTTTATATATGAAATCTCAAAACTCTTTTTTTTTTTTTTTTTTCCTTGCTTTAAAATGAAATGCTTAGTTCCACCAGCTCTGTTTGCTGGCACCACTGTGCAGCAGTGGTTAAAGGCACCAAAGTCCTGCTGTGCTGCTTGCAGGGGCTGTACTAAAGCAATTGCACTTAACTCACTCACTTGTTTACAGCTCACTTGGCTCTGTGGTGTTGCTGGAGGATGCCCCTCAAAACTGAGGGTCACTTGATACTTGACCTGTTGGTAGCCACTGGTCTCTCATGCCAGGGGGATCCACCTACTGTGGTGTCAGGCAGATGCTGTTGGGTGGGTAAGAAAGAAGAAAATGGCCTTTAGCAGAAAAGCAGAATTTGTCACTTGTGCTGTATTTGCCAAGCCTACATAGGATTAGTTTTCAGGTTTTGTGGCAGAAATAGGTTAGTTAATAACTGTCTACAGAGGAATGCAGGTCATTTTATTAGAAGTTTGGGTCTTACTGAAAGTTGGCAGGTTCTTAAATATCTGGCTTGCTTATCACTATTTAAACAGCATTATCCAGTGCACGTATGATTCAAAAACATTGTATGTTCTCTACAGCAGAGGAGAGATCTTGGATTCTTAGGAGGGGGGATATGGGGAATAGTATTTGTCTTGCCTTCCCCTCAGTGTTAACGTGTGATGGCTCAGAGGCAGGCAGCTTTGATGAGTAAATTTCACTTTTCTTCTGTGATTGTTTTGTTGGTTGCTTTTTTTGTTGTTTTTTCTTGTAATACTTGCTGTAGTGTCTGAGTGTAATATGTAATAATATTTCATAGCTTGATACCCTTCATTGTAATGTGATCAGCAGGACAAAGAATGCAGTTAGGAGCCAAAAGAGAGACAAGAAGAGTCCCTGTGAAGTACTTTGCCCTGGAGGGCCAGTACCTGTGCCTGGCTAGAGCATTTGAATAGACTGCAGGAAGAACTTCCCATTAAGATGTTCCAATGGGAAGGCTGGTACTGAAGGAACAAAAGCAGCTCTTTACCTCATGGCAGAAGATTCTGGTGAAGCAGGCCAGGCCAGATGCCTAGACCCAAAGTGGCTGGGGATATATGATGGTGTTGTGTATAGGAAAGTGCTTTCCATCAGCATCTACCCTGTCTTTTCTTTGTTAAAAACTAAGTGTATTTGGCCAAGAAGCTGCCTTTTGCTGGATCTCTCCTTTGTAACTTGACTGTTTCAGAGCACACAGGGTGGCTTGGGCCTGAGAACTGCTCGCTGTTTCCATTGAGAAAGTTTCTGTCTTCAGTCTGGGCATCAGAAGACTTCCAAAGAACTAGCTGCTTTTTGGGAATGGCAGGCAGAGAAGGAGGAAAGAAGCTTCCACTCTGAGAAAAAGCTGGATTCTTGATGGGTCACCAGGGATACTCTTAAGGAGAGATGGAAAAAGTGACTTAGCCTGAAGAGCTCCAGCTCTTAGGCTTCAGCTAACCCTGTGAGACATACAGAACTTTTTGATTCTTAGAAACACCCTATTTTAGGTGAATGTGCTCACTTCTCTGCAGCAGAAATGTTTGGGGTTTGTTTGGCTTTTTGGTGGTTGTTTTTTTGTTGTTGTTGTTCTGTTGGGCTTTTTTTCTCCTCACAAATAAATGCTTAAGAACAGAAAGTATCTTGAGTAGTCTGTGGAAGTTAATAGTCAATTTATGTTGGTGGGCAAAGCCTTCAGAATAAAGGGTTAATAAATAGGTACATTCAAAAGATGTCAAGTTTCTAATTTTCAATAGGCCTTAGTGCTTTCAAAATATACCCAGTATCCTTAGGTCAGTGAAATGATCCATTTATATTTTTGAGGTTAAACCATCAAACATAGCTGTTAAAAAAAACCAGGTGATTTTTAATAGGTGATTAAATGACAGCATGAAAGTTCACTGTAGGCAATTACTTCATTTTAGGTACTGCTAAAGGAGACTGCACTTCTAGGCTACACTGCTGACACTATGGAAGGACCCCAGTTCACTTTGGCACGGACTGCCAGGAACTCTGGGTTAGATGGGGGGTTATTGCTTTGGCCATGGGAAGTTTATGGTTGTGTGCTTGGGGTGCTGGAAATGACATGAATGAGCTGTAGGGTCAGCTGAAACCACAAAAGTTTCCTGCTCTTCCCATCCTGCCAGAGGTGTTGGAGCAGACTGGGTGTTCTGTTATCTGAGAGTTTGACTTGTTTTGTTCTAATGTGAGTTCTTACTTCCCTATCCTCATTTCCTTTTTGCCAGTGCTATCTCCAGCCTCAATTTCACTATTGACCTTTGGTGTTTGTGGTAGTTAAATAACAGAACAGAACAAAAAGCTCCACCTTCCTCTAATGTTGAGAAGAATATGGAAAACGTTGCAGCAGAAACATCAGCTTCTTCACATTGACTTAGCTGGGACCTGTTTGAAGGCAAACTTCATGCTTTAGGCTGTGTTCAGGAGTTAAAGGATTAAAAGAGCTCATTAGAGGTTTCTGTTGGAATCCCTTATCTTAAGGGAAGTAACAACTGAAAGAAAGTGATACAGACTCAAACTATGTGTTCCAACAAACTTGTATTCCATGGATAAGAGGAAGTTAGGGACATGCTGCAGTCCTGCATTGCAGTTCCTCTAGTTCTCTGTAGCTCTTTGTAGACATGAGGCAATCGACCAAAATCATGTTATCACTGGGTTCTGGTCGTAAAGCACTAAAGGCAAGTGAGAGAGCCTAGGGGTTTGCAACAAAGTTCTCTCTTTCCTTGTTTTCTCCACAAGGAGTGTCTGGTTGAAGCAGGTTAAGAGCAACCTTAGCCGTAGTGATGAGATGGTGGAGTTCAAGATCTTGTCTGGCGGGAACAGGATATCAAGCCAGGAATACAACCCTGGATTTCAGGAGGGCCAACTTTGGCTGTTTCAAGTAATTGGTGGGTGAAATCTCATGGGACAGAGTGGCCCAGGATAGTTGGTTATCATTTAAGGACCTTTTCTTCCAAGCTCAAGATCAGTGCATCCCAGCAAGCAGGAAAGCAAGAAAGGGAGCCAGGAGACCTGCATGGTTAAGTAAGGAACTGCTAAACAAACTGAAGTGGAGGAAGAGATCACAGAATGAGGGGTTGGCCACCTGGGAGGAGTATAGAACTGTTGTCAGAGGATATAGGGAGGTAAGTAGGAAGGCTAAGGCCTTCTTGGAACTCAACCTGGCAAGAGAGATAAAGGATAACAAAAAGGACTTCTTCAAACCTATTGCAGGAAAAGCTCAGGTTAGAGGCAGTGTAGGCCCTCTGCTGAATGAGGGGGGTGCCCTGGTGACAGAGGAC
>JAOEGS010022072.1:82586-95035 GCA_025447755.1 Corythornis vintsioides | reverse complement strand
ACTTGGTCTAGGTGCCCCTGCTCTGGCAGAGGGGTTGGACTAGATGATCTTCTAGCTCCCTTCCAACCCCTAACATTTTATGATTCTTTAATTCCATGGGCATCACACAAGTCAGTAGAAGGAGCATAAGGATTGCATAGAAGTGGTTGGTGTTACAGGATGGGTAGCAGCAGTTACCCAAAGAGCATTCATGATCACCCTGCATTCATCTTTACTCCCTATAGGTAAAGTTGTATCTGCTCCCTTCCACTTGTCAAAAAAATCCAACCACCCAAACAAAAGAATACCAAAACACACCCCTACTGTTAGTTACTTGGATAAGCATCTTAATTGCACATTTAAGAAGCTACATTCAGAATTTTCAAGAAGTTCAGCATTTCTGAATGTCTTGCTGCTCTTACCTTTGCTTATCTCATCCTCCTAGAGCTTTTTTCATATAAAACTTGTATATTATTGGCCATAGGATTACTAATTTTGCTTGAAAGCTTCCAAGAGCAATGATAATGCCTCTCCCATCTATCACCTATTGCATACACAGAGGCAGCATAAACAAGTAGAAAAATGTTAAATTACAGTCATGTCAACACCTGCTACAGTGCAGCATTTTTTTTTATAGAACTCTTGGTCTGGTTACTGCCAAAATGTGGGGTTTTTTCAGTGCATGTCAGTATTACAGGGTTAAACTGTAGCTGTTAAAAGGTGTCAGTAAACCTCTTTAGAGGTTTAGGTCTTCCAAGCAGATGATAAATCACTGAAGCTGAAAGACAGTTCCAAGAGCTCTCTGAAATCTTAAGCTGAACAGCAGTAAACCTTTGAACTTGAAATTTGTTTGGGACTTTCTGATCGTAAAAGGTACTTTTTATTATAAGCTCGGTGGAAAACACGTGAGTAATAGCAGTATCTTTTTATATTAAAGGCAGAGGAAGAGTAGAAATTTAGGTGAAACCAAGTTGGGATCCTGCTGCATCAGGTCTTAAGATGGGATTGTAATTTTCCAAGAAATAAAAGAAATTGCCTTTGTCTTATTGAAATCAATTTGCCTCTGTACTCGCTGCTGTTGTGTAGTTTTGGAGAGGAAAGAAAGGTGCTCACTGTGGCAAATGTGAAAACTCCTTTTCTGAAGACACTGGCTCTTTACCATCCTGAATGCAGGAGCACCCACCAATAACCAAGCAGGCACTCTAACAGGACCTGTAAAGTCAGCAGTGTAATTTTTTGGGATGAGCACCTGTCTCAAGTAAAAATTTCCAGAGTCTCTGTCAGGCAAAGAATTTAAATGGCAGAAAACATCTAGTCTTTGCCTAATAGTGTGTAAAACTCACCTAATAATGTGTAAAAATCAAATTTAAAATAGGGATTGTAGCCCATTCTGTGTAATGGTGACTTTTTGTTCTTAGTGAAGCAGGAGATGGAGTTGAGGGAGTATGGCCTGAGGGTCTGACCCAAGCCTTGCAAAGGCAGTGGGGAGATATTCTTGCTCAAGGCAGGAGGGAGAATGTGTTAGTTCCAGGAACTATCCTGGCAATAGGCCCTCCATTAGCTGAAGCACTTGCTTTATTCTGTCTTTTAATGTTTAGGGGCTAAAGAATTTTCACTGGGATATTATGGTCACCTACACCTGTTTGATTTTCCCAGCAGGCGAACTTTTTCAGGTGAGGAAGAGTCATAACCCTTTTCTCCAGTGCTGATGCAATAAATGACTGTTTCCTTTAGCAAAGCAAATAGCTCACTGGGGTGTGGAGCCCAAAACACCTGTGGCCTTCCACACTATCAGATTCAAGAGGATGTTTATTCCATATGAAAGCCTAACACTGTCAGGAAAGTGGTTTTGCACAGGGATCCTCCTTGAAAGTCAGCCTTGATTCTCTCCATGG
This sequence comes from Corythornis vintsioides, assembly GCA_025447755.1. Classification (NCBI taxonomy): domain Eukaryota; kingdom Metazoa; phylum Chordata; class Aves; order Coraciiformes; family Alcedinidae; genus Corythornis; species Corythornis vintsioides. The sequence continues at coordinate 93,161 of JAOEGS010022072.1, read as the reverse complement.
CCACCAGAAGCCACCACAACAAGGCTGTCCTGCTTTGAGGCAGTTAATGGTCACTTCTGGTGAAGGTCTAGCTGCTCCACAATCCAAAAATCTTCATTTTTCAGCTCAACACAGGAACATCCATTACTTGGGGGGATCTTCACCTTGGAAAACTTGTCCCATTGCAACTCTTTCCCTCTTGAACGTAACTCCATTGAACACCAATAAATCTTTGCACTGGGAGAACTTGGTGTGCTTGTTGGCGCAAGGGAGCAGAGTAAAGAAAGAGAAATGTCTGTGAAACCACAGCCTTGGGTGCTCAAATGTTTATTGTCACTGATGAGTGAAAGGGTTTGAGACCATCTGAAAAAGTCATTGTGATTTTTTTTCTTTATTTCCCATGGTCTTCTGCCTTTCAGCTAGCAATCAACTAGGTAAAAATCAACAGATTTCAGGGACTGGGTAAGGTTCCTTCTACCTGACTATGATTTAAATGATGTTGAAGACTTTTGCTCATGAATTTTACAGCAGATGGTTTTAGTCATTTCATTACAAATGGAAGAGGAGCAAAAATGCTTTTACTGATTTTCTTCTCATTTCTTTTTATAAGCTCTGGTTTGTTCTTATTTAAGTAGTTAAAAAAAAACCCTGTTTTACTGACAAGCAGGACTTAACCTGATGCTATGCAATGTCAAATGCTTTGCTCTATTGCCTTCCTGGGTTATAAATAGTGCAGCAGCTTTCTCTTTCCTTTCCACCAGTACTGCTTGTGCTAGTCTTGTGATGAGGTAGGTGGCATTCTGTAAGTTTACATGATGTTAAGAAGATCTTTCTTGAGGGATGTGGAGTCCAAGGCTCAGGGTGTCCCACTCTTTACCTGTCCCAGGCAGCAGAAAGCTGATAACACATTTGTGTAGCTGTGACCTCAGGAATGCTGTCCTGTTTCTACAGCCACTAACCTGCCCAGTCAGACCTTTGTGGATCAGAGGAAGTTTTGTGCCTGAGGCAGGATAGATGAGATGATGTGCTGCAGTCTTTGGATTAAATAGGATGCCACTACAAGGGGTTTGGCCACCCTGCTTCCTCCCACAGAGTATGTAAGTAGGGGAGGATTTCTATCCAGGACAGAGCAGCCCTGCTCTGCTGTGTTACCTTGTCACAGTGGCAGAGGTTGTCTGCTTCTTCAGTGGGGTATCCCCACCCTCCCTGGTCCTGTGGGCACCGATCCTGCACAGCTGTCTGCAGCACCCAAAGGGTCCCAGATGTTAGCCCCCTCCAGTCTCCAGCACTTCCTGAAGTCTAAAGGTGAATTTTGAGCATATTTGTTTGCAGTAAGGTAAGGGACAAGCAAAGCTAAACCTTGGTTATCTATTGGGAAGTGTCTGTTGGTCCTTGCTGTGGACAGGTTGTGAGTCTCTGAAGTAGGTTTTGATTGAGACACCAGTAGGTTAGGGGGTTTGGTTTTCAACATTTTACTGCAGTCTCCCAGAGAAGGTGCCCTCAGATTTGGAGGTGGTTGAATGGGGCTTTGCAATATCAGGTACTAAGGAAAATGTTGATTTTTTTAATTTTTTTTTTTTTTCCCATGTGTCCCTGAAGGTCAGAAATTTGCCAGATGCAGAGGGAATGAAGCTGAAACAGCTTGGTAAAGCATCACTGGGGGAAAATGTTTCACTTGCCCCAGAATTCATATGTTATTTTCTTACCACCCAGTGCTGTGGATACCTACCAGAGTGGGTTTGGCTATCTTTACTTGTGACTCAGAACTGAGATCTGAGATGGGTTGGGAACCTTTTTTTTTTTTGTTTTTTTCCCCCCTTCTGAAAACTGAAGTGAAAGTTTACCAACCTATACAGTTGATAAATGAGAGCTCAGCCAGCCAAATGAGGAAGTAAAACCTTCCTATAGAGCGAGCTCTAACCTGCTCACTGCACTTGTTTGTTCTCAGTTGCCATAAAGCCTCTAAATAGGGGCTGACAACTTCCTTGTGAGCCCAGTGCTGCTCTGAATCCAGCTTCTGCCTTGTGGATGGTGGGACAGCACTGCTGGGACACAGAAAGACCAGCTGTCAGGTAAGGTGCAGAGCAAGTGGGGCTACCTGTGAGTGCAGCTCGCTCTCTGGGGCATTTGGTTTCATTCTTTTTGGCAAATGCAGCAGGGAGGGTGGGGCAGAAAAAGGTGCATCATTTCTTAGTCATCAAAACAACAATTGGCTGGTGGTGTTATTCAAAGTGAATGTGCTGCTTTAATCTGTGGATGTAAAAAGACTTCTTTTTCCTGTAAGCAGCCCATCTTCTTTCAGAGAAACAGCTCATGGAAGGGCTGGCATGCTCAGGTTGTTTGCAGTGCAGTTCTCAGGGGCAGAGGGGGAAGGAGAAGAGGCCCAGAGCCAAGGTGTGAGGGGGAACACCACGACAGGGAGCTGTTGTGCTCCTGGTGTTACTTGGCATGCTTGATTTAGAGAGCACCCAAACCTGCTCTACCTTGACAAATGTCAGGTGTGGCTGGGGCTGTGTCCCCTCTGCCCCTGCTCAGGCAACATGGAGCTTTGGTGGAGCCTCTGAGGAGACCCAGTTCCCTCTGAGTCAAGTTGGTCCTTATGGTGGTTCTGTGAGGCTGCAGGAGATGCTGCTTGAGCAGGCACCTGTGGGCACCTGGTCCTGCTCTGGCCCTCTGCAAGCAAAGCAAAGAGCTGGTGGAAGGACTAGGCAAAATTTTTTCTTCAAAGGCATTCAAGATGAGTAATATAACCACTACTTTTTTTGAAAGCTTTTTAAAAAAATTCAAATTCTTATTTTCTAGCCTTCCAAATCTGTCGAAATATAAACAAGACAGAAGACCTGGACAGAGGTCTCAACTTTTGGTCAAAAGTTGTTTTTTGTTTTTTTTTTTTTAATAGCTAAAACATGAAGATTAAAGTAGAATTTGTGAAGAAGTCCAGGTTTAATAGTGATGGCTATTCAAATAGGTATTCAACATTTTCTTTTCAACTTGAGGACAGATTGCAACTAAAATCTTTTTTCACTTACAATAATTTCTTAACATAATCTAGACACAAACACAAGTCAAGCAGCACACGTTAAGTGTTTGGAACCACTGACAGCACTCCTGGATGTGGGGTTTGCTACATGGCCTGCCCCACTGTGCCAGCTTCAGCTATCTTCAGATAGAAAGATGTATTTCAGTTCAGAGGATACTCATTTTGAGGCTAAGAAACCATTTCAGTAATGAAAAAGATGGCAAATACTTTTTAATCTTCAGTCCATGAATTAAAAGCAAGGATTAGATGTAAAAACTGCTATACTTGTGGGTTGCACTGTGAGGAAAACCAGTCAAGCCCCCTGGCTAAAATAAGCAATGCTTTGGTTTAGATGGAAAAACACACACAGTGACTCCTTTCCCAGTATGTATGACACAAAGGGGTTTTTTTTGTTGTTGTTCTACTGATGCTATTTGTCACTTTTAACAGAGTGACAGATTTCTTCCACAGAAGAAGAATACCTGACAGTTCTAAGACTATGTAGAAAAGTAAAGGTCAAAGTTGTCTGAAGTGGGGTTATAACTAATTATCAGGTTTCCTGCTGAACTAATCAGTTTGAAACAACCTGAACTCAATGCAGGTTTCTTCCCCACAGCCCAGGGATGTCTTGGGGAGGAGCTGAACTCTGGCTTCTCTCCCATCTCCCTGTCTCCAGTAGCTCTCTGCCTTCCTCCAATGGTTTCTTTCAGCTTCTGAGCTCAAGGTGTGGCACAGGAGTGGCCAGCAGGCTGGCAGTGTGTAGAGTGGGCTGGGAAGGGGACCTGGTGGCCACGATGTGGCTCTGGGCTCATCATGTAGGTAGTTGTTTGGTCATTTAATTCTGCATCATTTGCTGGCCACAGTTAGTGAAGGGAAGAGGGCCACCCTTGCATACTGCATGTGGGTAGAAGAACCAGTCACAGTTTATCCAGCACCAATAATGGCAGAGATGTGGCAAGAGAAGCTTCAGTGCAAGCATGCCAACAGTGCTGGAAGATATTTGTCTTGATGGATGAGTGGCTGCCCTGTGTGCCTTCTGTTGTCATGCTTGTTCTGCTGAAGCAGCTCTGGGTATGGCTGTGTGTGCTGCCCATCACCTGCATTTCCTGGCTAGACTAGAAATGTAAACTGTGTAGTTCTGGAGAAGCTTGAAGCAGCTTTGTGCTAGCTCTGCACACTCATTTCTGAATTACCAGTTTCTCTTGGCAACAGATACAAGTGAAATTGAAACTGCTTTTCAGATTGCCTGCTTCCAGCCACTGCTCTCACAGCTTTCAAAAAAACAACCTGCTTCTCTGAACATAAAAGTCCTCAATGAAACAGCAAATAACATGAAAAGAGTAAGTCTGGCATCCTTGATAGGATTTCATAAGGTATGTCTGTGTATACACAGATGAACACATACTAGGAAAGATAAAAGCATAAAAAAACCCACAAAAGTTCTGAGTTAGAATCACAGAGTGTTTAGGGCTGGAAGGGGCCTCCAAAGGGCATCTAGTGCAGCCCCCCTGCAGGGAGCAGGGACACCCTCAACTAGACAAGACAGAAAGTGGACTCTAACAAGGGAGTGTGTTCCATTCAAGCAGCTGTGTGCTGCTATTACATTCCCCTGAGTCCCTTCTTAATCAGGCTGAAGTAGCCCAGTGCTGTCAACCTCTCCCTGTAGACTGTGTGCTTCAGGGCCCCTGACTATCTTAGTAGCCCTCCTTCCATGTTGCAGCATCAGCTGGAACCGAGGGACACAAAACTGGAGTCAGGATTCCTGGCACAACCTCACTCAGGATAACTAAAGGGGCTCAACAAGCCTCCCTCAATCCCACTTTTCCCAGCGTAGCCTAGTGTGCACTTTCCCTTTATGATGAATCATAGAATGGCAGGGGCTGGAAGGGACCTGGAAAGATCATCTAGTCCATCCCAGCTACTTTGCAAACAACATTTCCTTAAATTACTTGGTGAAATTTGCTCTCTGTGTTGCTATGGCTCCTGAGCTCATCCAGCAGCCTTGGGCTGATTTTTATCAGTGGCTCACAAACCACGCAGAGCAAACAAAAAATCCCCAGTGACACTGTCCCTTGGCTCATTTCCTGAGAGATAAGGCTGAGGCACATTGCACATGCAGCTCGAAGAGCCTGGCAAGTAGGATGTCACCTGTCTGACATAACACCCAGAGAGTGACAAATGCTGTGTGGGGCACTCCCCTGCTTTCAAAGAGTGGACCAGAGAAACACTTCCATGCTGAGAGAAGACTGGACAGTCTCTACAGAGAGCTGATCAGAGAGACTCTTTGCTGTGCACTAGGCAAATAACTGGGGTTGTCCATTTTTTCCTTAACACCAGTGTTTTCTTGTTTCTCATCTTTCCCTTCCTAAAGCTGATGCCTGTTGGACAAGGCTGGGAAGACAGGAACGCTGGGTTTAAAGGAACATAAATGCCTGCTAAGATGGCATTAGCCAGTTCACTTTCCAGCAAACCAGTAGCACTGCACTCTGGCAAAGTCTCTGTGGCAGGGGTGGAAGTGCACCAGAGCAAGCTGGATTTTTTCTGCAAGCTGGGCTATGGGAAGCAGGACATCTGCAAAGTGCTGGAGAGCCTGGGTGAGGACGCCCTGGAGGACGATGTGCTGAAAGAGCTGATTCGGATGGGGAGCAAACCTCAAGCTCTGGAGAGCCAGGCCCAGCCTTTCCCACTCAAACTTGTTGCCCGTGGCTCCTGTAGCACCACGTCAGGGCTGAAGAGGCTTGGAGAAGATGATGGGGATTCTTCAGGTTACTTGAGACCCATTGTGATTGATGGCAGCAATGTTGCAATGAGGTAAGCCTTGCTTCCTAAAAGGGTTCTCTCTTCCTCTAATGCTTCTTCATTTTAAAGCTTAGGGCTGGAAGTACTTGCCTTTTTTTTTCCCTCCAGGTGCATTGGTGAATTTGATGCATGATGTATGAACCAGCACTTGCTGGTTCAGTTCTATGTCTGAGGCTTAGCTTGTTGGGACCTGCTGCCTCTTTGCCCATAGATCTGCACACCAAATGCAATCACTGCCTTGCTCTGCATTTTGACCTTTCATGAGCCAACAGCTACCATCCAACCACCACTGCTTGTGGCCGTAGCATTTATCAGTTCTCTCCCTTTTCATTCACCATTTATGTTCCCTTGCCTTCTCAAACGGGTACCCAGGATTTCTAACTCTATATGCTGAGGTGTTTTCAGTATAAACTGATGAACATATAGGCAGAACAGCCCAGCTAAACTAGGAAAGAGAGGAAAAATCAAGATGAGTGACTGTGGTTCGTAACAACATTACAGCTGTACTGTTTTGACTTGCAAGTGAACCCCAACAATGTTTATTTTATTTTATTTGGCTTCGTTTTTATGGGAACTATCAAGGAATTGATAGTTGGCTTGTACTGAATAGTCTCATTTCCTCCTTAGTAATTCTGGGAAATGCCATAGCAAACCCTCCTGGCCAATTATATTTCCAAAGCAGTGTCTTTACCTTGTAAAGCACTCAGCATGTCCATGTCAATGGACAGTCCAAAGACAGCAGTGAGTTGACCTCTGTTTACCTGAGCAATACAAACAGCCAGAGGTCCCACCAATGGAGAATCCAGGACACAATAGCTAGCCAACGATTTTCCCCTGTCCACTCAGCAGGGCCAACCCATCCCTGCATGGTGGGACAAAGTGGAGGAGGGCTTCCTCCTCTGCTTTGGTGGGAGTTGAAATGAGCCACATCCAGAGCAAATGGAAGCTAAGCAAATGATGCCATCTTCTGGATGAAGGGTGAAATCCCTTCTGAACGTGAGGGGTGTCTCCATCAGCACACTTCTGAGGAGTGAGAAGTGCACAACAAAGCAAAATCCCATAGCCTTGGCTGGGCCAGGAGCTCGATAGCCAGCTTAACACCAGGATCTGCTGCTCCCGTTTGTTTTTTCACTCTAGAACCTCCTTAGAGCATTCTTCTTGCCTCTCTACGAAAGAATTAAGCACCCATTCAGGCAGAGCAGATGAGCTGAGCACCTTTCATTGTCCTAGGGACCCCAACTGCCCATGTGCTCCATCTTCCTGGCACAACCCTGTCCTCATTAATTTACCAGGCCTGTTTTAGAGCTGGGAGAGGTGGACAAGGCAGAGAACAAATTTGCCTCCAAGATGGCAGAAGATGCACCCTTGCCACTGAGCTCCTGCCCAGGGTAGGTGGGTGGGTGGCTAATGAGATGTGCATGTTTTGAGCTTGTGATACTCTGGGGAAGCTCTGAGCTCATCCTGCTGTGCCAGCCTGTGCATGACAGACATGACTGAAAACAAACAGCATCACAGGTATGTGCAGCAGGTGGCTTGATCTACCAAGTCATATTGCTTTCCTAGACCACATACCCACCTAAATGGGTTTTCAAGAAGTCCCCCGTGCTTCTGGAATGTAAAATCTAAATCTTCCTGAGGAATAATTTCCAAAATGTGAATCTGAGAGATGTCTACCTGCTAAATTATTTGAAGACTAGTGTTCTGCTGTCAATTCATCATCTTTCACCTCGAAGGAATTAGGGGAATGTGAAATACTTTCAAAATTCAGAAAGGCAAAGGTTTTTACAGCTCTTCTCAGATACCTTTGTCTTGATAAAGACTACTTAGATGATGGAAAAGACTATTTAATTTCTCAGTTCTCTCCTTACTGAACTGATGTGACTGCTTTCCTCTCCTGGAGGCCTTTCAAAGTGGTGCTGAATGGCATTTACTTTGGCTAATGGCACAGGCTTGGTGAGTGCTTTCAGTATCCTTGTTTAAATTTTTCTGGCTTGCTGCTGTCATATGGAGAAGGGCTGTTTGTACAGGTCAGGGAAAAAAGGGATGTTAGGCTTCCTTGCTGGGAAAACTTGTCAACATCAACAACCATAGAAGTGCAGAAGTAGCAGTTTAGGGCTGAAACTGTCAAAGAGTTGAAGCTTGGAAAGGCTTCTGCCTAGGTGGAGAAAAATATCTCAAGCATTTGTATTTCTGTCTTGTTTTGATGCTTGTGGAGCATTTCAGAGTTGGCATTGAGGGCCCATTGTGGTGTTCAAGGTGTTGAAAGAGAGGTATAGGTCCCAGGGTGATAAAGCAAACGAACTGGTGGTCTCCCATCATCAGCCAGCCTATCCACAGAAACTGAATGGAAAATAACCTTGCCTTCAGCCAGTCTCACTAGTCAAGCATCTCAGGACACTTTGAATTTTAGGACTTTGTGTAGAGTTTACTTTTGTGCAGAGGTATTTAATAAATCAACTTCCTTTACATGTACACTGCACTGTAGTGAAATTTAAGATAATCTAATGACAAGCAGTAAGAATTTTCAATGGGGGGGAGAAACTTAGGAAGTATATCACCCCTAATTTTTTTTTTCTTTGGGTTCTTTTCTATGTCTTGCACTGAATATCAATAATTGCTCAGAGCCCACCTTGCCTGCATTCCTCTACAGCACCTGTTCAAGGGCTTTCCTACCCCTATGTGCAATGAAGACAAAAATTCACCAGCTAGGCCAAGTTAAAGATGGGTCTGTGGTACCTGTGGCAATCTCCACTGAGGTCTTTCTTTGGTGTCCTGAGTTAGGTTCTCTGTATTTCTCATCCTGCCTCTTACAGGATTCCCTCCCCCACAGTTTGACTCCTGTTTCCAAGAGGTCAGCAGGTGAATGGACTGTGACCATGCTTGCAGTCACTTCAGACATTAAAAGCTCTAATGTCATTGTTACCACAGAAGAAAATTCCAACATTTAGTTTCTCACAGGAGAACCTCGTGAGCTTCTGGTTGTGCTGGAAGAAATTCTCACACCTCAAACCATTATCAGACAAGGCACATGAAGGGTCTGACACAGCCTAAGATCTCGCTCATATTTTAGGAGCCAAGTCCATCCAGGTACAGATGGAAACAAGAGACTTGAGTATCAGACAGGATATGGAAATGGGGGATAGGACACCTCTGTTTTTAAGCATACAAACTGCTCCAAATAACACGTTTCTGTTTCTGATGGAGGCTTTTGGATCTGTCCAACCAGGACATGCCTCCGGGTTGTTTTCTTGGTAACTAGCAAATGACACAAAACCTGTTTATTTTGCCATTTCGTTACTGTCTCCGTTAAGGAGAGCTCTAAGCTTTTTGAAAGCTTTGCCTCACCATCCTCCTTTTCCTTTACAGTCATGGAAACAAAGAAGTATTCTCCTGCTGGGGGATCCAGCTGGCAGTAGATTGGTTTCGAGAGAGGGGGCACACGTACATCAAGGTTTTTGTCCCACTCTGGAGAAAGGAACCCCCTCGACAAGACAGTCCCATTGCAGGTAGGTCACTGACCTGGGCATAGTTTGGCATCCATTAGGTGCAGCTTGAAGACTGGGGGTGTGAAGAGTCCACACTGAGTTTTGTCCTGTAAAGACAAACACAGTGCAAGTTGAATATCAGGTTTATTTATTTTATTTAAATTGTTCATTAATTTATTGAGGCGAACTATTAGTAAAATAGTTTACAAGGCTTTGAATTCAAACCATGGTGGGGTTTTTTTTACATTTAACACTGAAAAATAAAAAAAAAAGGGTATCTCAAATCTTATAAGTAGATGCTATTGTAAAAGACTTAATTATCAAATTACCAGCTAACCACTTGTGCATCTGAAAATCACACCACTGTAAGTTGCCTAAAGCATTGAAACATCTTTAGATTCCCAGCACATGGTTGAGAACTGGTCATTATTAACTAGTTAGTTTCTCTGTTCAATTCCCCCAACCCCCCCTTTTATTTTTGCCACCAGATCAACACATTCTTGAAGAACTTGAAAAGCAATCAATCCTTGTGTACACCCCATCCAGGAAGGTGAAAGGCAAGAGGGTAGTTTGCTATGATGATCGCTATATAGTGAAAGTTGCTTATGAGAAGGATGGAGTCATTGTCTCCAATGACCACTACAGGGATCTCCAGAATGAAAACCCTGAGTGGAAATGGTTTATTGAGCAGCGACTCCTCATGTACTCTTTTGTCAGCAACAGGTAAGATACAGGTATTGTTAAACAAGCTTGAATTCACACAGTATGGGAACAAGTCAGCTCCAATCTCAGTGCACCTCCCACCAGCAGCAGGGTACACGTGCCTTTCTGTGAAAGGAATTTACCAGAAATTTATTACCTAGCTTCTTTAATTCTTGTTCACAGATTCACAGATATTAGGGGCTGGAAGGGACCTAGAAGCTCATCTAGTCCAACCCTCCCACCAGAGCAGGGGCACCTAGACCAAGTCACCCAGGAACAGATCCAGGCGGGTCTTGAGTGTCTCCAGAGACTCCACAACCTCCCTGGGCAGCCCCTTCCAGAGCTTTGTTCCCTCAGCTTTGGTCTTAAACTCCCCTCACCCCCAACCTGTGTCACTGTTCAATGGACTTGTCTATTTTTTTTTTTAACAGCTTTGCTTCTTTCCAATCCCAACTGGGATGTTAAACCAAGCCTTGATATCTTTTAATTTCTGTTTCATATAAGAAACAGAATTAAATCTGTGAGAAAGGCTGGTTAGCTGGAAGTATTTTTAACTCCCCTACAAGGCACAAGTATTTATATATTTACTTT
>JAOEGS010022072.1:42331-63598 GCA_025447755.1 Corythornis vintsioides | reverse complement strand
GGGAGACTTCAAGCATAGAACTCTTGCCAATTAAAAAAAAAAAATAAAAAAAAATTCAAGACTGTCTTAAGTAGCTTACAACACCTAAATGCATGATCATGTTAACATGGAATATCTATGTGAAGAGTAAAAATGTAACTGAACACAAGTAACTAGCTTTGGTTTACAAATCTTGACTTACCTTGAATTACTTGGCTGGAATACTGTACACAAGGCTAATTTAGCTAATGAATGCATATTTCTAGTTCTTTTGTCTGACAAGGTGCTGAGGAGGATATACAAGGAGATATATATATATAGAGAGAGAGAGAGAGAGAGACAGAAAAAGAAATATAGATAATTTTGTAATTTACCATCATAGCTTATGTGCAAAATCTTAGGGTTTTGTTGCTTGAAGCTACATGTTTTGTTGCTCAAAAATAATTTGCTTTCAAATTCCTATAGCTCCTTTTTAGAATACTAAACTTGGACCTTTTTAAAAGGTTCAGACCAACTTCTTTAGATATAATGTTAACTTGCATTTGATTATTTTATATTTCCAGTAAGTCAGCTATATGTTTTTAGAAATCAGGCATAGACTTTTAAGTACATTAAAGAAGAAATAACTGATTGTTCATGACTCTGTTTTAACTGTTCTAACTGCATGAACTAATGCATTAATAAATTTTCCTTTTGCTTGGGTAGTTCAGATCCACCAGATGCAAAAAACTTTACTGCCCTTAGAGACTTCAAAGAAGCTATTTAATAAAGCAGATTTAAATAGTCTGGTGTTTATGACACATCTGAAGAGAGGAAGGTATGTGTAGGAGTCTCAATTGATTTTTTACAATAAACTACTGGTTTGCACACAAGGATATAATTCATATGGAGAGCTGAGTGGTAAGGACTAGAAAATAAATTAATATCATCTCAGAGTTGGGTGGGGGGATGCCACATTTCTCCAGTGGTTTTATAATTTTCTAGTTGCATATAAAGTGCATGCAAAATATGTAGTAGAACAGCTTTTAGATCTTTATGTGGGATTATTTTGGGAGATCCTTTTCTGCATTTGTTTAATTATTTGCCATGAACTTGGGCTTGCCCAGTTTTGAGGATCACTTTTTGTTTAACCCTTAAGCTATCCAGTCCCAACAGAATGGTTAATTCTTAGTAATACTTAGTGGTGTTTGGTCTCAGTAGCTTGGACAAAGGATGCACAGGGGTAGGTTGAAGGCACAGTTGCACTTTTGCCATCTAGCCACAGTGGCCAGATGTGTTTGTGAGAAGAGTGCATGTACTCTTCAACATGAGTCCTATCTCTGCCCTTTGTGGGTTTGTTCCCTGCATGGTTTGCTTTAAAATTGCTTGATGGGATTTCTGTGATCTGTTCATGGATCAACGTGCTTCATCAAAATGTAAAAAAAAAAAAAAAGTCACACTGTTCTACATCACAGTTCCTGTTACAGAGCAACAAGATTGTTGGTTTTCCATAAGGTCCTATACATAGACCTGCTTATCTTGATCACTTTGTCAGTTAAGTCTCTTGCGTGTGGATGCTCTGAGAAAACTAGAAAGAGAACAAAGGAGGGCAGCAAAAAGCAGAGTGAACTCAATTTTTAGAGTGAGTAGAGGTGACTGGATCATAGTCTATTAATATCATCCAGGTAGTAAGATATAAATTAAGAGAGGGAATTGCTTGGTCTCAGATGGTAGGAGAAAGAGCAATTGCTTCAGGCTAAGGAAGGAAAAGTTTGAACCAGATAATAAGGGCGGGGGAAGGAAAGCTTTAAGCAGAGCAAGTGAATGTGTTTTGACAAACCTAAGGAAGAGGTTTTGGTACTGTCTAAGGAAGTACCTAAACTGAGGAAGAGTTTGAGTTATTGTCAGTCCAGAGGTGTGTAGTTTAAATTAGAGATGTGGCTGGTGCGTTTTGATATTAAAAAAAAACAAATTACCTAAAATCCTAGTCAGGCAGTGGTACAGACTGGGTTGCCTTAGGCTGTTTTTAGAGTTGTGATGTGATGCAAGGAACGACTGTGGCCTTGATGAGCTTTTTAAATGTGGTCTGTGCTTCCACAGCCTGTTCATAGAGGTTGTCAGGGAATGATGGAAATGTGTGCTGGAAGTGAGACTGACAGGATAGACTGTAATAGTAAAGTATCTTGGAATTTATACCAGCAACTATCTGGCAATTTGGTTTTGCAGGTTTGGGTTTAATTTTTTTTCTTGAGGTCACTGCAGCTTCTCAGTACTGGATAACATTGGCAACTAGAATATTGCAGTGGTGCTGGAGAAAATGGCTTAAGACTATGTTTTCAACACTTTTGAATGATTCCCTCATGATACAGATAATAAGGTTTGCCATGAAAAATCTAGCTTGCGACAGCAGAGAAATCTTGTGTCCTCCTAAAATCAGTCTTTCAAGGATTCATATTGAAGCTCAGCACAGCAATACATAAAAACATATTTTAAGTGAGTTGTTATGAGGCAGCCTCATAGTTGATACCAACTGCAGTACCATTTCTGGCAATTCAGAAAGGACGGTTTCAAGCAGCTACCAGTGAGAGTCAATGAAATGGAACAACCTCTTAAAAGTTTTGTCTTCCTCATCTTATTCTTGTGCTTACAGCAAGTCTTCCCCTCTCAGACCTGGTTTATCTCTGCTCTATGCATCTTTCTCTTGGGATCTGGAATATATCTCTCTCTCCTGTGATTCAATTTCCTTCTTAGAGTTTTCAAAAAGTTCTTGTTGGGTAATTAGATTATTCTGGGACATTGTCTTGTGCCAGTTTTAAAGCTATGTCGCTATTAGAGTCAGAAGGGACTGTTCCAACCATCTGACCTCTTGCATGAGATGGTTGCAGAATCTCACATAGCCATTTATAAGTCTAACTTTTGTCTGAACTTCCATAAACAGCACTTGTTGTCTGAGGCAACAATTTACTAAAATACAGTCAGGGAAGGTGCCAGAAAAGTCTAGGTTTTCACATTGCACCTTCTTGTTCAAACATGTGCAGCTTCAGTGAGTTGCTGCTTTTTGGTGGAGCAGGAGGAAGAGAGAGATCATCTTGGCTTGATGATGCCATGTGCTTCTCTCTGTTACGAAAGCAGCTGTTCAGAAACCAGTCCAGTGCTAGCTGCAAGCTAATGGTTTGGAATATCCAGCCAGAACAGGAATTGAGCTGCTTTTTTTTTTTTTTTTTTTTAATTAGGTATTAAAATGTGTGGTATGGAATGGCCACTTGGTGGCAAAGCTGAACAGGAAGTAAACTGTGACTGAGAGAGACCTGACACTATTTATCACATCAACCTAAATGTACTGGTGGGAATGGTGGCAGAACCCACCCGGATTTCATCTGTGTGAAGTCCTCAGGTGATGCCTGGGTATGACTGTTTCATTGCACAGGGCACTAGGTGTTCTGCCTAGAAGCAGATAAGGTCTCCTGCTGTCACAGCATGTTCAGAAAATAAAATTGCACTCTGGTTTTTCCTCAGCCAGGCTTCTGCCTATATCAGCCCCTTTGACTCCATACCCCAGGAGACGTGTGTAAGCTGTGGGCTCATGAGAGAAGTGAGCAATTGGAAGAGGTAAGAGACATCTCTCTCGCAACTGCACTTGGGATGAGGTGAAGAGGTGATTCCTGACAACACTCAGCAAGGTCTCGAGCCCCCAGTGTCTTTAAAAATGTAGGGACAAATTATTTTCTGTGTAATACAAGAGTCTCTCTGCTGTTTCATGCTACTGGACTTCAAACTCCATTTATTGCCAAGCTTCTCTTGATTCTGAATAAGAAACTGAACTCACTGCCCCTGCTTTTTGTTCCAGCAGATCTACTTTAAGCTAAGATCTACTTTAATGCTAAGTCAATAGGAGCAACATTCACTGACTGAGGTTTCTGACCCCTGCTCTCACTGCACATTCTGAATGGATACATGTGCATGCAACTGAAGCAGATGAGCTTGTGTTCCATTTTGAATACAGACCCTTTAAATTTGTTGTCCAGGGACCGACATTTGCAGAACATGTGGTATGAAGTAGTAATTCCTGCTATTGGAACACTTGGCAGTTACATCCAAAACAGTCATCCAGGATTTCTTCCACAATAATGTATCCCAGAATTCTTTGTGTGCATGCACACATTTTACTTGTGGACATGGAATTATTAGAATGCTGTTTTTCTAAAGCTTTGGAGTCTTACAAATGTCCATAGTAAATTCAAGTGTTTATAATTCTGCTTCCTTTGAAATTTTCAGTTGCTTCCTTGAATGCCTTTACAGGGATGCTTCATCAAAGTTTATTGCTTTGCTAGTTACTTAAAGTAAGGGCAACCTAAGCTGTTGTGTAACCCATCAATTTTAATGTACTTTTGCTTGAGCCAAACAACTTTTCATAGTTATGCCCTGTCTTCTTAGGGTTAGACGTATTGCACTAGACAATGTTTGTAGGGTTGGCTTTGCAGGGGTTGGGGACGGGGAGGGAGCAGCCCGCGGTGCTGCACTCAGGGATGACAACGCTCCTGGCTGCCTCTTTTAGGCGCTGTTGTCCAGTTGCAAGGGTGGAGCACAGGCCTTTGGCCGAATTACCTGGTGGTGGGAGCTTGCACCAAGTTGTGACTGCGCTTTGCCTGGGGGGGGGGGGGGGGGGGGGGGTTTTTTTCCCCCCCCCCCCCCCCCCCCCAATGACTGGACAGTTCCTGGCATGTTTGCTGTGGTTTAACAAAAGGCAATGGGCCCGTTGGCTCAGAAGTGCCTGGGCATTTCACACTGTTCACAGCGATTTAAGGCCGGGTGGTTTAGAAAGGTACAGGCAGTACAGCTCCACTGAGCTCCCTCATCTTCTTCTGTGTCTGGAACAGTCTTTGGTGTTTTCACAATGGACCTCTGATCTGTGACATGAAAGAGATAAGCAGTTACTAACCAAGAACAGCGTGGAAATAACGTTGAGATGATTTTTTTCAGTAACTGAGAACTATCTTGCTCCTCTGAGAACAGCACAGTTATTACAAGTGACAAAGGCTTTTTACCACCCGCCTGACTAGATTGTAAGCCAGCCAAATGGCACAAGGTGAAAACTATAAAAAGCCAGTTTCCTATCCCTTCTCT
Source organism: Corythornis vintsioides (assembly GCA_025447755.1). Lineage (NCBI taxonomy): Eukaryota > Metazoa > Chordata > Aves > Coraciiformes > Alcedinidae > Corythornis > Corythornis vintsioides. The sequence continues at coordinate 58,516 of JAOEGS010022072.1, read as the reverse complement.
CTGCTTTCTTCCCTTTTGGTCTCAGTTCAAAGCTGTTACATGAAATGGAGATAAAATGTAGGAATTAATCAGCACAGGAAACAGGCACAACGATCTGAGGTCTATGGAGCAGCCTCAAACTCATGATGGCAACAAATAATGCTCCATAACCTTCTGACTCAACATTCTGACCCTAGAATGAGCTCCAGCAGTTCTTCCTCAAACCAGAGCAGCAGTCAGATGGCACTAAATTAAAATCAGTGGCAGGCTCAGTCACGCTACAGAGCAATCCTCCCAAGCCTACAAGTGCAGTGTTTTGCATGATGTGTCAGACAACAACCTTCAGCTATTTTAAGAGAAAAGATGAAAAGAGAAACTTTTCATTAGAAAACTAATTGCAACTGCAAAATGAATTTTTGGGAACAGTGGTAATTCTGGCTTAAGTGACAACCTACATCGCAGTTACATTTCAAATTAAAGATAACTAGGGACTAAAGTACAGTAGTGATGCTTTAAAGAGAAAGAGAAATGGCAAGGGGGACTTCAGAGGTTTATGAACCAGTCAGGGTTAATTTCATTTTCAAGACTGGTTTATCAAAGCACTTCAATTTATAAGTTCCTAGAAGACGAGTCAATGCAAATGTTAACAACTAGTGGCAAAAAACTGATTTTTTCTTCTTTGATAGGTTAGCTTTTATTTACTGTAAAGGAAACTACATCATTGGCAAAACTTCTGCTTAATTCTTTTTTATGGTTCAGCTGGAAAACTTGTCTAAAAGGACTGAGTATAGATTTATCTCTACTCAGTATTTTCACTAACAGCTTGGATAATGAAGGATAAAAACCCCTTATGAAGCATGTTAGTCTGGAGGACAACAACAACAACATCTAATTTAGCTAGCCCGTTTTGAAATACAGAATAGTCAGAAATCCCAAGATGAGATTCTGTAACAACAGTTACTGCACACTGCAAGGGCCAATCCCACACACATCCATTTATCTGGAGAACTTCCTGGACAGACAGACTGCATTGATTTCATTTGGTGGTCTGCCAGTAGGTCACAGTATGATGCTGTTGCAAACAAGACAATTTCACTCTCTGCTCGATGCAACACACAAAAAAGGTATTTATTCTGTTTTGTTTGATACCCCATTAGTAGAAAAAAAAAAAAGAAAAAAAAAGTGCAAAACTCAATGACAAGTGGAATGTTGAAGATTGAATAATAATTCAGCAATGCCTTACTGGGCAGCATACCTCTTCTCATCTGCTATCTACAAACTATATGTAACCCCAGCCAAAAGAGGCTTTTCTGTATTGTTAACACAGGCTGTTAATACAAATTCTGCTGTAGCCAGGAAGTCCAGTCAGGGTAACCAAGCTGAATTATTAGAACGTGTAAATAAATCCACTCTTCACCAAGGGTGATGGTGAAGTAGTCTAAGCAAATTTCACTCATTCCCAAGTGCTGTATCTCATGCTTATTTTTTTACAAGTAGATGGGTAATTCCATTTACTTAAATTACCTCCCATCAGATTATCTGTCTACAAGCATATCCCATTTAAATATACTTCTGAATGTATGAATAGAGAGGAAACAAGCAAACAGAAGCATGTTTAGTGCCCATACAAACAAAATGCAAGCTTTGGATTCTTTTGAAGTAATCTATTTCATAACCAACATTTGGAGTACATTAATAGAACAGAACTTGGTATTAGATGCAAACAAAGTATTAGTATTAAATCCAAGTTTTACCAGTACAGTACCTTTGGGTTTTGGTGGCACCGGACCAAGAAATCCAATATTATCGTAAAAATTGTGAATAGCACTGGGATTAAAATGTGGTCCTAAAATAGAAAAAAAGAAAAAGTGCAGCATTTAAAAAAATAAAGTTGGATGGGAAAGTGTGTCTTTTTCAGAATTACTGACAAAAGAAACCCTTCACAGTACTACTTTTTCCATGTCACCTTTTACATCAAGGTGTCAATACAGACCCAAGCGAGGTATCAGTGATGCCAATACAAGAAACTTATTGCCCAAAATATGCAATATAAAGTCAGAAATAGAATCCAGTAGATCAAATGCCTGTGACAAGCAGATATAAAATCCCATGGAATGAGGATATTCTGTCTAAGGTCAAGCATTACATTCAGTACACCTCTCTGCTTTCCCCTTATCTGCAGGTACGTTGTCTGAAGGAGAAGTTCCATGGCTCGCTGCTGCTCAAAGTGGAAAGCATCAGGCCCTTCCCTCTCTACCTCAGTTCTCCCTCACATCAGCTGTAGCAAGTTTTTCCAGGAATGCAACATATTTTGCTTGTCCTATGTGCAGAATCAGCTCTGTAAATAGTCTAAAAACTAATAAAAAGCCAGAGCAAAGTCAGTAGCAACAGAGGGAAGCAAGAGAGAGGGACCTCTGGTTGGCAGCTCCTGAACTGGCTCAGCTGGCTCATAGTTTCACCCTCATGACCAAAGGCTGTGTCCTTGCAGACAAGGAAAGTGGAAGGAGGACAGCACACTGGAAGTTACAACTGCACATTGTATTTCCTAATTGAGAAACTAAATACAAGACAGAAGAAATGGAAGACAATATAATAACCAGATTAAAATAACCAGATTTCCCAAGCATTCCTTAAATAAGTGGCATCCCAAGTTCTGAGCCAAGTATGAGATGGGAATGACTGGCAATAGGAGAATCTTAAAGCTGACAAAAACAACAGGCTTAGAAAACAATAACTTTCATGATTTCACTCAAACCAGTACCATGATTTTGTAAACAGTGTGGATACCCATCATTTATAACACAGACATTTTTGATACATGCAGACAGTGAAAGAAGAAAGGAAAAAAAAAACCCCAAACAACCTTTAGAGTTGCTGAAGTACTAAGACATACTGTACCTCTTGCTTGAAAGAGATCAATCTCTTTGGTTAGGCAATCTATGTCTATCTGCAGCTGTCTGTTACAACTTCTTAACTGTTGCATTTCTTCCAGCTGAAAAAATAAATCTGCCTGTTAGACTAAATTTTCCCATTTTATGATCAGTTATCAGTCACACATAGGTAGACAGCATTCAGTTGTTTCAGAAGTGAAGATGAAATCATCTTCACCTTTATAACAACCTTTCTTTTAGTCCAAGCATCATCTTACAAAATACCTTCAGACCCAGTGAATTCTTCTCTCTCTCAGACTTCAGAGCTGACTGAACAATACCAGATTGTGGTCAGGACACAGTCAATGGTCCCCCAGATCAATGGCTAATCTTCTGGCACTGAAAACTGGTGCATTAACCAAGAACCAGAACTTGTGGGACTGCCACACCTTTAGTGTCTGCCTTTAAAAGCAACACTTCACAAAGCAATTAGTGAACCACATGCCTGCAGTTAAATAATGCATATTTAGTCTTTACTCAGCTACACTGTATAGCAGTTTAATTCTAGTTATATTGCCTGTCACTAGTATACAGTCAATATATGAGCAACTGGTTCCTTAAACTCCCTGTGACAAGCCACACTTGTGGGTTATGTTTATGGCCCACAGACATTTCAACTTACTGATGGAATTTGGGAAACAGAATTCGATCTTTTCAGGCGCCTTCGTGTTAGATTATTCTCCATTTCATTGACCTCTGATTTTAGTTTATCCAACTTTTTCTTTTGAATCTCAAGTTCTCGTTGAAGTCGCTCCATCCTGGCCTTCTGGTGCACCAGTAAAGCTGCAATACATAAAGTCCCATTTTATCTACTTTATTATCCTTCACAAGGCAAAACCAGGGATGAAAGTCAGCATTCTTTTGGGAAAATACAGACAATAAGATTGCTAGAGATTGCTCTTCCTTTGTCCTCACAATAAAATCTCTGCCAGAAGACAGAAAGTGGTGAAAAATCTTTGAAAACAGCACAGATCAATTACAGACCACAAGAAAAAGTCATACAATGTTACAGACCACCATGCAAAATTTAGCTGTTATCTATAAAAATCTTTTTCAGGAGCCCAACCAATCTACAGGAATAACTACCCAAAACCAGCTACAGAAGTTTCCTTGCCCTGTATTCAGCCCAACCATTGTAAAATGGGTAGTATGAAGAGGATTTCAGAGACAGCTCTATACATGCTAGATAAGCATCAAGATTTTAATTGCTATTTAGATTGCAACATAGTCCAGTGTTTTTGTCATAGCAGGAGATAGCAAATGAAACTAAACCAGAAAGCACTGCAAGCAATACTGCTGGCAAACATCAGTTATATTTATCAGGGGGCTTGGACTGCATGCCATTTGATTGCTGAACTGTAGTGCAGAACCATTAGCTCAGCTTCTAATTTCTAACACTGGTAAAAGAAGCAAAGAGTTCTGATTGAGAAGTGATGAAGTTTGCATAAAGCTATAAAGAACATAAGTAGCAGAAGAAACAATCAAATTAATACCATTTAAGGAGTTTATTTCAATAAAGGTAGGTATACTACTAAGTATCACTGTATGAGCAGATAATGAATCACTTTCTATAAAACTGAAAAAGAATTTAAATAACCCCAACAGTCATTTCAGCTTCTGCACTGCCATTCATTCATCCATTAAATTACAAATTCTTATCAACTGGGATCAGTTTCAGGGACTTGACACCTGTGCAGCACTATGGAAACCATAAACATGCAGCAATAACAAGGTATTGTAAAAAATCTGAATTTGCTGCAAAAAAAGTGTCCAAGCAAGAATCTGAGGGAAACGTGGTGTTTAATTCCCCATGGTTTCTTCAGGCAGCACAAAATGAGAAGCACTCAAATGTGGTTGGTTAGGTTTCCTGAGTAGTAGTGGAAGAAAAACCAGCACATCAAGAAGATGCAGCTCTCCATGTCTTGGCAAGCAGGACTGCTCTCTGCTGCAATTCCTGTCTGCTCATTCATCCAACACATCATATTTTGTCTTCCAGAGGTTCTTCAAAAGGAACACCCATGCCAAGCTATTTTTATACAGTGTGACAGAACTGCAAAGGCCTTACTGACATTCAGCCTAAGGCTCTGGAATCACACGTGTTCAAAAGATACTGAAAGGACAAAGCTGCTTGAGCTTCTGCTTGCTTTGGATTAATTTGGAGCTCTTTGCAAAAATAGGCACCTTTGGTTGGGGTAGCCACTAGCCACAAGAGTTGTAAGTTGCAGCTGCACTCATACGTACTATAAAAATGCAGTAACTGAAATCCCAAGATAAATTTTTTTTGTTGAAGACCTGGAATCATCAAGTAAGTAGTTTCAAACAGCCTCCCCTCTTGAAAAGCCTTTTAGAAACAGCTGCAGGAACTTCTTCCCATGGATGACCTCCAGGAGTTACTAATGCAGCTGCAGCTATAAAGAAAGGAAATAGAAGACTATTTTGCATCTACTCTTGCAAGGAGAGTACAAGCCCTTTTGCCTTCTACACTTATTGCCACTTTTACACAAGCTCTTCTATATTCATTGTCTTGGTGTTGCTGCTGAGTAAACACCTCACAGCCCAAGTTACTGGGGCTTGACCTACAGCCCCACAGCTGTGCTTTATTATTATTTATTATTTAAATTACTCTTCAGGCGTGCCAAGGTTTGGATGCAGGCCACAGAGGATGACTCTGAGCAAGACTGCATCTCTGGCAAACTTTGTCCTGCCCCCTTGCCCTCTCTTTTTTTCTTGTTCTGAAATTAGGATTAAAGAAGAATCATTGGATCCTGCCATGCTAAACTTGCATTATTAAAAATAACTTTGAGATGGGACTGCCAAGAGTTTAATGACATCTTTCACACACGAGTTGGTGAATTGGTGTAAATAACAATTTGACAGCTGTGGGAAAAAAATGGGGTGGAGAAGACAAAAATTTCATGTCCCATTTCAGTGTGTACTAAAGGAGACCCGCAAATTAAGTACTCAGCTCCCTCTAGTGTTAATCAGAGCAACTGAAAATGGTCAGAAAAAACTGCAGTGCACCTCAATCTACTGCCATTCAGCTACAAGATCTAGTTTTACAGCTTCACAGCATGGCAGGGGTTGGAAGGGACCTAGAAGATCATCTAGTCCAACCTGTCTGCAAGGAGTCAGGGTTGGTTTTTTGGTTTGGTTTGGGTTTTTATTGTTATAATCCCGTGTTTCTTGCAGGAAGGGGATTCCTCCTGTGCAGGCAGCATAGGGACACACAAGCTTACTCTGCACAGACTAACCTGGAGTACAAGCCAGAAAAACTCAGGCTTGCACTTGTTTATTCAGATATCCTTAAAAAGAAGCTATTTGCTGTAATCACCCTAGCAAAAGTACAAGAGCTGCCTCCTCATCACTACCACAACACAACCAGATTTCACATTCTGCTTTTTGATGATGTGCAAACAGAACACCATGCACATTCCATTTCTTCCAACCTCTGCACCTTCACATCCAGCAGGTAGGCAAGAACCAAGCACCTCAATTACCTGGCAGATGTGACTGTTTTCCTTTGCCATTCAAAATGCCCTTCCCACAAAAAGGCTGCAAATTATTGTAATTACAAGGAACATTAAAGTCTGGAGGACAAAAGTTCTCTTGTCCTTTCCCTGTGACCTACTCATACAGGTACTGAGCATACCTGCACATTTGAAGCTGTATGCACAATCTCAATGCCTCTGTAAATGTTAATTTTAAACAGTTACTGCTTTAGAGCATCTTTTGTTATTACAACTGTTTCCATAAGAGCTCATCTAGGAACAGTGATTTCACCCTGTTGTACAGACCTAGGAATTGCTGAAACTCCTGGGTTTGTCCAATACAGAGGAAAAGGGAATTCTGGCAATGCAACTACTCTGTGGCAGTAGATAAATGAGATTCTCTGGACAATTCATGTTCATGCATATTCTAAAAATATCAATCATTTACTATGCAATTTCAACAGCTCTTTTTTTTTTTTTTTGTAATTCCTTTACAACACTAGTGTTGGTTTGTTTTTTAAAGAGCATCATTCAAGAGTGGGGTCTGATTTACAGAGCCAAATATAAGGTTGTATTTTTGTCTTAAATTGCATGATATAGCAGGCTTATGTCCCCTTGGAGCATGGGGCACAGCTATAGAGTCTTTTGTTTTTACATATCAGAAAAATGCACCCTCTTTTGGCTGTCCCTTTAGGCATGCACCCAGCATTGAGTTTCACACAGTATCAGACTTCAGTAGTGGATGAGTGCTCTCACCAGTTCAAAAAGTCAGTTCACAGTCTCTCAAATCCCAGAAAATGAGAAACATCAGTTAGCAGCCACTTCCAAAAAGTCTGGGGACAGTGAGTTTCTTAGCACCACCAAGTCAGTGACAGATATAACCTAGCATTCCAGGGTAACTGCAGTGATTTTGAGTAGTATGCTTCTCTTTTTCATTTCATATAACCTCCAGTTCTGGCAGCAAACAAGGTGGAGATGTGTGGCAGCCTGGCAGCCTCCTCCTACTCACTGTCACTTCAAAAAACCAAAGCTCTGATCATGGGAAGTGGCTGGAATATGTACACATAGCAAGACTAAAGCTTCTCAGATGGCAGGCAGCAGCACTTGCAGATAGGTCCAACACACCTCTGATGGGTTAGACCATGTATATGGATGTATTTCACTGGAACTAAGGAAAGGAAATCTCCTCTGACACCAAAGCAACTCCAACTTCCCACATTCCTTCTGCCCCAAACCAGCTTCAGTTCTCTCTGCCAAGATAAGGAGCATTCTGGGCAGAGATGGAAAAAGCTGATGAAAAAACATTTTTCTCTAATCACAGCCAGAGAAATCTGTTTTGGCTAAAATTGAGACACAAGCACACAACATGGAAGGGTTTTTTTTGCACAGTCTGGCTAAAGTGCAAGCAGCTTAGAACATGGCCTCACTACAGAGAGCATAGAGTTACTCAAATTCCTCTTAGAGGCATCTCTCTTTTCCTTATAGTTACATACTGCTGAAAAGATTCCAGTTTAAAAGCAATAATTAGTGCTTCCAGATAGCAAGATCATACAATTAAGTCTACCCCACATTTATCAGCTTTTCAAAGATTCAGTAACAGTAACAAAAAAACCACACTGCACTTGTTGCAGCAGAGATAGATTATTCTAAAATGGATTATTATATTATTATTATAACCAAAAATAGAATTACATCAAGATGTAGTGCACAAGCTTTAATCTGTTTGCCTCATTACTACAATACTCCAGATGCAGACCAGGCTTCAATTGTCCTGATTGCTCATTTCCACAAAACAAAAATGGCTAATTAATCTGAAGAATATTTAGAGTGGTCATGGAAAAAGCCTTTTTTTTTTTTAATTCTGAATTGTTTGCCAAGTCCAAAGAGGACTAATGAGGTCAAAGAGTAATTATTCTGACAACTTCTTCTGAATACTACTTAAATAGCCTAAGACTCATTTCAACACCAAAGCCCACACAAGGGTTAAGAAACCATATGACCATCAGGATAATAAATGCATGCAAAACCATGAAAACAGAAGAAAAAAGATGAATGGATTGGGTTACTATATCATGGACTTTAAGTTTTATCCTCCCATTATCACTGATCTTTTACAATAGCTTTCTGTGGGGTGGCATTGCTCCTCACATTCTGTAACATAAGCATGGAGACTTTAAGCATTGTCAGGCACACATTAGGAAACACGGAGGCCAGCACCTCATCCTTTTCTTGCTCCTTAAATAACACTTGCAGAAAGAGAAAAAGATGGGAACATTATCCAATGGAAACAGCATCTCAACTGATTCAAAAAATCTGACAGCAGACTTGTAACTTTAAATCATTAGGACAAATGGATGCTTAAGCTTAGATGTTTGTTTCATAACAACATGAAAATGAAGACGTTATTTACTCCACTTCATTCAAAAGATAACATATCCACTTAAGACAAACAGAATTATCTCCGAGTATTCAGTTACATGTCTTCACCAAATCAAATCTGATTTTTTATTTATTTAGGAAATGCTCATGAACTCTAAAGTTGAAGATACTGTATTAACATCACAAAGGTTATCATCAACTGTTTCCCGTTCTGTAATCTACATACTGAACTGACAAGCTGGCTGAAATCTCTACTATTGATATGAAGAATATTACCTTGCGTGTAGGCAGCATCATCAGATCCCATACTCAATTTCCGTGCATCACTGATCCTATCCACATGTGCTAAAACAGGGTCAGTAAGATGCTGGATACCCTCTGGTTCAGCATAGTGATCAGGAAGGTTTAGAAGGTTTGTAGGTTCAAAGGTTGGGGACACTACCCCCGGGGAAACTGCAGGGGGCTTATTTGGAGAAACTGTAATTTTAAAAGTATATTTTGTGTTAGGCTGCGTAACCACCACTCGAGGTGAGGTTGCAGTGGTGCTGTTGCCCACCGCTCGACTCTTGGGTGGATGGTGATGAATAAATGCAGGACCCATGCTTACTTGACCGGACATATTCCTAGAAGTGGCAGATACTCCAGGATTTGTCGATATGAAAAGCGTGGGCTGGTTCCTCACAACCTGCTCATCTCCCGCTGTGGCGTTAGCTGAAATGTACACCTTGGGCTGACTGCGTGTCATCACCTCGTCGGTACTGGGAGGACTGGCCGATATGTAAACAGTGGGCTGACTTCTACTCAACGTCTGGCTGCTGAGGGAAGAGGGAGCGGCGGAGGTGCGGGGGCCGGATGAACGTAACTTGGAAGAGCTGTTTCTCTGCGGTGGTTCAAGTTTGATTTCGATTTGGTTTTTGCGAGGTCCTGTGGATATGTTCTGAATGTTGTATTGGCTGTGAGCAGAGGACTGGGAGCTACCGGCTGAATGAATCATAGGTGCTTGTGGAGTAGTAGGAGAACTGATAGGCATGTAGACGTGAGAAGTCTGGTGGCCTTGCTGGTTTGTCTGTGTCGAGTGTTGCGATGAGGTATGTGGCGTAGTATTGGATGTAGGAAGAGTAGTCCAGGGACTTGGCTGCGAAGGCTGGTAGACTTGCTGAGGGTGCATGGGATTAAACTGAGATGCCCAGCCCGGCTGCTGCTGCGTCTGCCGAGCAGTACCACTAGGAGCTGTAATGTAAGGCCTAATGTAGATAGAATTTCCCTGTGGACTGTTAAGTACGGGAGGAGGTACACCATGTATGTGCAAAGACGTAGGGGTATTGCGACCAGGCTGGATATTTGGGGCTAAAGTTACCATGATGGGGTTGAATCTGGGTGTCTGTTGAGCCAAGTTAGATACTCCTTTACTGCCTAGATGAAATCCAAGATGCTGCCCCGGATTAGAAGCACTAACTGCATTAGCCATCCCAAAGACGTTAAATCCCGGCGGCACCTGCGCGGGCGCCGTCTGCGGTTCCTGCTGGAACAGTTCACTGTTGGACTGAGCGCTCTGAAGGTGTCCATCGCTGACGCTGTGAGCTAGAGTCCTGCTGCCATTCATTCTACTTCCTTCTCTTCCATGGTGATACACGTTCTGCGACTGCAAGTCCAAATTCAGAGATGTCATGTGATTTCGTAGGCCAGGAATCCCAGGATCATCTGCAAAGCCCAGGTCTCCTTCCCCGTAGAGATACTTTGTGCTCTCTTGAGAGAGAACTGCACAACAGGCGTCCAAATTATTGTTATTCTGTGAAAGACAGATGAAGGTTTTTGTGTTACTGATAAAACACTGGCACGTACATATGCATCCAATACTGCCTGGAACACCAAGGTAGCAGCAGACAGAAAGCCTTAGGTGGTTGGCCAGCACAGCTGCTACACAAGCACGGGGGGTTTGTATGTGAAGCTTACTATTTTGAGAGCAGTGACTGTGTTCAGTCACTGGCAGCAAGGGCAGTGGTTTGCACTGCTGCTGAAGCAATGACAGGGAGACCCTGGCCCTTGCCAAGCGAACACCATATAGTATGATGATACACACTGGATTGATAGTTTTGCTCTTTCCTTTCAATTTCGGAACAATCTTCAGCAGTGGCCAAGTCTCTATCTTGAGGGGGAAAGTGAGAGAATAAATGGATTTGCAGCACCTATTACTGATTAGTAAATTGAAAAAAAAAATCACAATATATGCTTATTTTAAATGTTTTCTCAAACACTTTAATACCTCCTGCTGAAAGTGGAAAGTGAACATGCACTGAATAAACATGCTGACCCAAGGAGTTGCACGTGACTTTGGAAGAAATGTGACAATTCACTTGTACAAATACAGCAGGATTATTCTTTTGTGAGATGAAATTATTAATGAAAAACCCAGGGGACATTCACATTTTTACTTTAAGCATCTACTTGCAAAGCTTTTAAATAATTTGTACGTTTGTATAAAATTACTTTATAAAACCTCTAATAGTTTGACTTGGAACAAAACCCATGACCTAGCTGATTTGCTTTTTAAGAACATTTCAGAAGCAAAATGGTAATCCCTCTTTCTCCACATGTTTAATAATACTGTGCTCAGATCTTTCTTTCCCTTTCCTACAGAAGGATTTTTAGAAAAGAGTGAACATGCATCAGTGGCATGGGTAAGAAAAAAACCAATAACCTTGTGTTTGTTGCAAGGGAGAAAAGGGAGGCAAGAAAAGGGAAAAGATAAAAACAAGCTAGAAAAATCTTAAAAGTCAGATTTTGCATGAACGTAAGTGAATTAAAACTATTAAGAGAAAGGCCAAAAGCACCAAACAGGAAAGCAACAGGCCAAGCTTGGCCCTTACATTCAGCTTGAATTCATTTCTTTGGACAATTTATTTTTTTTCTTTTTAAGACTTCATCCAATCAATTCCAAAATTTCAGTGATGTCAGTGAGCTAATTGGAGAACTCAAAGGGGAAATGGGGGGGCACATGGAAAAGGGGACAATGTCCCCAGAGTGAGGATGCTGTAGTGACTCTTCAAGGAGAGGGGGAGAGATGAATGCAGGAGGCTTGCTGGAAAGAATGGAAGGATGCAAAACTTTGGAAGGAATATTCAAATGCTGTCTGCCCAAGAGAGAAATCAACTTTTTACTCCTTAGATTACATAAGTTTAAATTTCATCTGACTAGACTTTGGTAGTCCTCTGGTTTTGGTATACTTGATAGTTAGATATTTCAGAAGTGGGCCAGACACCTCAAGGCATTTGCATACTCTCTTTATCCTAAAGTTTGTCACTGTATGCAATATAATGCCACAAACCTTCCTTTAAAAAACAAGCTGAAAGTGTTTGCCTAAAAAATGCAAAGAAGAGGACTGAAGCATTTGTATAGTTTTCCTGCACAATTCACAGTGATCTGAAGAACCTTTCTTGTCACTATCATTATAAACTGGGTAACTGTTCAAATTCTTTCCCCTTGTCTCCTGAGGGATCTCTTAACTTGGTTTAAAAAAACAGCTTCACCCTGACACCTGATGCTTGCACATTATATTATGGGGCTGGGCAAACACACTGTTTCTTATACCCAATAATGTCCTTAAGTACTTATCTCTGACCTAAACATTAGGTATTGCATTTATCAGAAATCTCTGCCCCTGGGCAGAAGGCAAAACTTGGCATTCATGCAGTACTGCAAACGTATGTAAAAAGTACAATCAAATGCTGCTTTCCAATCTTTACCACCAGTCCAAGTGTTAAATCTGTTGGTTTAAAGAGGTCATGCCAGGCTTTTTTTTTTTTGGTAATAAAAGCCCCACTATCTCAGAGGAACAGCACAGCCAGGAACAGATTCAGAGAAAACAGAGCTTGTGAAATTTTAAGAGAACACAAACACAGCAGGATTTTGTTGGTGAGTCTTAGCAGCTGTCAAGTGAAAAGCAAAAAATGTACCCTGCTAGTGTAACAATACTGCACATATGGAATGGAACTACACCACTGAACTGTTGAAAAAATCCTCTCTTGGAAGCTGACCTTAAAACACTCCCTCAAATCCATACCCTTCTGCCATATCTCTGTCAAAGAGTGGGACCTACAGTATCTCTTCTTCACAGTTACAAGGCTCCTTTCATTCAAAAAATAAATACACTGTATTCAACATTATGAAGACTGCTGAGTCTCTCAAGAGCAAAGCAGTAGCTTTTGAATTTGTCAAGAATTACTTTTTATAGGTGTTTACTGATTCATTTGCTCAATTGAAGTCCACTGACCTTGCTCTACGAGCAGTTGTCACATTTAAGGAACAAAATTAGACTTGTAGGGTAAGAACTAGATTAATCCTACAGAGGACTAATACAAAATGGCAGTGTACAATCCTGGAAACAAATACAACTTACAGCCTGGTTCAGTTCAGTCCTCTGTTAAATAATTCTAGAAAGAGTTGGGGAAAGCTAGAAACCTCACAAGCCTCAAGCATAAATTTGCACTCTTGCCAATCAGAAACAATCATCTCAAAGAAGGGCACTTTTCACTGCTTCTTACTCTAGTAAGAATGAAGAGTCATGATTAAAGTCTTACAAAAATGGATGTTGAATTGGCACAGTCACACTTCTGCTCCCAGCAGTACAAACACTGTGTCTGGATGCATAACTATATATAAGTATCCACATATATGTATTTTATAAATAATACATATAAAACTCAAGACAAACAATTATGATAAAATGTTGAATCATAACCACAGATGTCCTAGCCATAGTCCACAGACAGCTAGCTTCTGGGAACTCATGACTCATCTTTCTTCCAATCAACTTGTGTATACTGATGAATATGCATGAATACTCAGTCAATGGCAGAGGGGTTGGACTAGATGATCTTCTAGGTCCCTTCCAACCCCTAACATTCTGTGATTCTCTTGTTATCCAGAGCACTCAAAAGATTGAATACCTTGGATAATGAAAAAAATTCAATCAGTATGGATGCTTTGGGATCACTGGAAAATGCAAAGCAAACATGTTTAAACAACATAGTTAATGAAGTCTAGCAGCATTTGGATGCCCTATGCTGCACTTTGGATGGGCATATTAATTTATCTGCCAAAGTAACTGATGGGATGTTACAGGGCACAAGCTGATACAAAATATGGTCATGCAAGGATTCTGATAGTGGCAGTACAGAAAACAGCTGGAGGCAGAAGCTGACAATACAGCAGTTCATAGCCCTAGCACTGCAGTATCTGACAAAAATGCTTTCTCAGTTCCAGTGCCAACAGACATCCATAGATCAGCAGCATGGATTCCAAAGCTACGAGAAAACAAACGAAGCTCATGTGGCAGCCAAAGTCTTGGGAAGCACTGGGCAGAATCTGCACAGCAGTGGGTCACACCCCCTCAGGTCTAACCACCTAGTCCTGCCTCATTCAGGTTGACTGAAGACAATGAGCTCGTGTGGCTGTATTACACTCCTAGATGCCCTGCTGCAGAAGATATGTAGGGCCACTGGCACTGGCTCTGCAGGCCAGGAGCTGGAAGTGGTAAGCAGTGGTGCCAACCACTAATTATTGGATGCCTAATGGAGATCAGATAGTAAAACTGCTTCTGGACCTATCCTGAAGCCCCACCTCCCCAAAAAAAAAAAAAAAAAAAAAGAGTTGCATTATTGGCTTTGCATCTCTCCTTTTGTCACAGTTTTGGCTCTTGAGATAGCCAAAAGACATGAGCATACTGATTGGTGAGATGCTGGTCTCCATGCACACACTGATTTACAGGCTGGTTTACCTTGGGCCATTCCTGGTTAGCCAAAGAGAGAGGAAAACTTAACACTTAGCTTGTTGTGCAACGTGAAGAAACAGGCTGCTTATAGTTGTCTCATTCAAGGAAGACAGAAAAAAACCTGCTGTCAAGGGCAACATCCATACATAACACTGAAAAGACACTGTTGATGTGTACAGTCAAACAGAACACTGACCTGTAACATGCATCTGGATACAACACCTTCGGGTACCTCAGGAAACTTCTGTCGCAGGTCATGTAAAACCTGAATATCAATTTGCTGGCTTCCTTGGGCCATTCGTGTGTTGCCTGGTCAGGATTGTTTTTCAACAGGCCTTAGGAAAGGGAGTACTCATCTCTTCTGTCCCAGCATTTTCTGGAAGAGGAAGGAAAGCCTTAAGGCACTGAAAGCACGTGCTTTTGATGCAAAAACAACAACAAGAAGAAGCCAAACCTAAAAGAAACCTCCAGAACAACATGCACAAACCCCCTTTCCAATGATGAAATCTGTATCTCTATTTTATGTATTTTCCCATGAAACATTTCTGGCTAACTAATTGTCCTCCATACACTCATAACCTTGAAAGTTGCCCTTCTATAGACACATCTCCTGATCAGTTTCCTTCTGTCTTGGTTTTTCTACTGACATTATAACGTATAGTTAAAATAAAAAATACTTCATTTATTGAGGTATTAAAATCTGTGGTTTTAAGAATAGCATTTTTATTTACCAAAGCACAAGTAAGTTCAAGAAAATCCACACCACAAATAGGAATCTAGCATTCATTCAGCTTTTCAGTATTTTTACACTGTTACCTCTACCATCACTGCTATTGATTATTATCAGGATATTGTGACTAGAAGTTCAGTGTTTCAAGGTTTCAGAATTTACTAGCAACAGCCTACTTATTTTTCACCCAATGTACTTCAAAAATATTGAGATTATAACTAGAAGGAAACAGCCCTCTAACAACTCAGGTTTCTTCAGTTAATTCTCCTTCTGTTTTCAAGGAAATTATGAAGAGGTATGAATTAGATTATACCACAATTGCCCAATTAATACATTTATACAAATTATCTGCCCTGCCCATTAAGATATGTATAAGCTTTTCCCAAGAAGAATTTCTACTAAGTTTGGAAGAACACACCTATGCATTAAGCAGTGGAATGGTACCTTTCTCACAGAAGCCAGTGTTACAAATAAATCAACTATACAGTTTATAAGAAACCCAATGTAGTCAACTCAAATGTTCATTTACCTCTTGTTAGCCAATCTTATTCAAACATATACACTCTTCTTCCCTTCTCTACCTGACTTTTTTTTCCCCTTTGCTTCATATTCACCATACATTGTTGTACTATGTGGGGATTCAAGGTAACATGCAGCAGAGAGTTCAAGTTTTCTCCAAACATCAGCTCAAGTTTTCTCCCAACAGTGCCACTAACACACTCACTTTGTATAGTGAGCCTACCAGCTTCTGTTTCTGTACTTACATACACTTAAAGGGGACTAGCAGCAAGTTAATTAGGAAGCATTAATCACAATTTTCTAGTGTGTTAACATTGCTTGACATTCAAATGTGTATGTAGTGCAATGCTACAAATTCTCAAGACTGAAAAGGAGAAAAACCTGAAAAGA
>JAOEGS010022071.1:0-17801 GCA_025447755.1 Corythornis vintsioides | reverse complement strand
CTCCTTGAAATCTTTTCTGATGGTAGTTAGGCTACTCTCAGAAATCTCATCATGGCCCACCTGAAAAATTACTAAGGTGTTGCCACAAATTTTCCCAGTAATTTCAAAGGTACAAATATTCAGAACAATCTGAATATTAACATGTTGAGAGTAAAATCATGGAAAAAACCCTATCTATACATCAGCCCTTACAGAATCACAGAATCACAGAATCACAGAATCACAGAATCACAGAATGTTAGGGCTTGGAAGGGACCTAGAAGATCATCTAGTCCATCCCCCCTGACAGAGCAGAATCAGCCAGACTAAGTCATCTTATTAAAATTATCCTGCTTAACAGAGGTTGTAGTTAAAGTATATGAAGTATATTTTAAATGTTTCTATTGCTCTGGGCATAATTCATCACTATTTCACAGTATTGTTTTTGTATAGCTATCCTTATTAAAATAATAAGATTATTCCATTAACTGGAACTTCTTGGAAAATCCCTGCTAGTCAGTTAGAAGGTTATTCTTGAGCACACATAGTGTTGTATGACAGTAGTCTGGAATATAAATGTTGTCCTGAGGAATTAAGTGATTCTGTGAATCCACTGGCATTTAATCCACTCTAATCTGATGACACCCAGAAGTAAAGGAGGTTAGATAATGGTTGAAGTTAATGGACCAAACCATGTTATAGACGTTCTGTGCAATTATGTTGAACACACCTGGGTGCATAAAGTATAAAAAAGGCAGAATATAGTCTGACAGCCTTCTACTCAAACAGCCTTCAAAGTAAATTTTGGAGTCTGATGCCCAGGTCATATTTTTTCATACATTTTAGTATTCATCATCCTCCATGTACTTTTGGAATAAACAGTTTTGGAGAAGGATATTCAGACATAATTAAAATGAACTCAATATTCAGTATAACAAAAGAAAAAACTATAAATAAATCAACAACAACAACAACAAAAGTTAATGTTTATTGTAGTTGTGTAGTTTGAAAGAGGTAGATTTTCTAATCTTGTCATTCTTCCAGCACAACTTGTCAAACCAGGTTACATTTGAAATGTGCCTGCAGCCAAGAATGTGAGAGCTCAGCATGTTGATGTGCAGAGGCTTGTTTGATTTGGGGTGATTTTCACTTTTCAGAAAGAAACTACCTGATCCTCTTTCACAGGTAATATTTCTGAGGCTCATTATTATTCTTTTGTTTGCTTTGGTTACTGGGGCTTATTGAAGGAAACATATTGTTTAATTTAGAGTTTCTTCATTATGAGACACTTCTTGTAAAGATGTGATGTTCTGCTCTGCTCTTTTGACTTCCAGTCAAAGAAAAAAGCTCCTCACTTTTGCCATGTTTATTGACACCCAAGGGAGCCAGACTTGATTTATTTGGTTTTCCTTCTCAATTATCTCTGTTTTTCTAGGGAAAAATTATCCAAAATTCATCTTTTTTTTTCAGACACAAATGATGAGAGCCTATGTTTGAAACGACTGATTTCATATTATGAGAAAATACATTTTGTATGGCAACATCTCCACAGAAGATAAATAATCATCTTACTCTGTCTCAGTTTAGAAGTGGTAACATAGATCAAGGACAGTAATTATGCATGCTGGCTCAATTGACTGTGAAATAGAAGTTACCCTTATTATTCAAAAAAGTCAATATAGTTGTAGCAACTTAGATCTGATTGTAGTGATCCCCATCAATTTTAATGCAGTATACTATTTTTAGATTATGTTACTTCATGGCTATGAAGAGACAAAGGTGTCAAACAGACAAAAGAAATTCTGAGGTCCACAATGTCACATTTTCTTAGAGTTCCTGTACATGAAACAACAATATTCATGTTGGACATTAGGAAAAACTTAACAGAATCACAGAATGTTAGGGCTTGGAAGGGACCTAGAAGATCATCTGGTCCAACCCCCCTGCCAGAGCATGATCACCTAGACCAAGTCACCCAGGAACAGATCCAGGTGGGTCTTAAGTGTCTCCAGAGGAGACTCCACAACCTCGCTGAGCAGCCTGTTCCAGAGCTCTGTCACCCTCACTGGGAAGAAGTTTTTCCTTGTGTTGATCCTAAACTTCTTGGGCTCCAACTCGCACCCATTGCCTCTTGTCCTGTCATTAGATGACATTGAGAAGAGGCTGGCTCCATCCTCCCTACACTCACCCTTAACATATTGATAGACATGGATGAGGTCTCCCCTCAGTCTCCTCCTGGCTAAAGAGCCCCAGCTCTCTCAGCCTCTCCTCATAAGAGAGATGCTCCACTCCCTTCATCATCTTGGTAGCCCTGCGCTGGACTCTCTCCAGTAAATCTCTGTCTTTTCTGAATTGAGGTGCCCAAAACTGGACTCTTCACTGCAAAGCTTGTTAAGCACTGGAACAGTGGGAGGTGATGGATTCGCCATCCCTGGAAGTATTTAAAGACATAGAGATTAGGTGGTTATGGATACAGTTTAATTGTGGGATTGACAGTGTTAAGAGTTAGGTTAATTTCTGGACTTAATGATCTCGATCTCAAAGGTCTTTACCATATGGAATTATTCTATGATTATGTCTATAATGTCTGATGTTTTTGTTTCAGTCTTTGCTTTCCAGTTAATGGAAAGTTGTTGTGACTTGTCAGGTGAAAGCATCATGAATAAATATTAAGTGTAAATTAAATTATGGCTTTCTAATATGTCCCTTTTTTTCTATTCTTGATTATTCTTTCTTCCTTTTTTGTCCAAACACATTTTCCCTTCTATATCACACACAACTTTTATTTCTCTTGGTTTCAGTTTTCAGTCCTCATTCACACAAGATTTAATTTTATTGACCTGAAAGTATCTCCAGGCCTGTCCTGCTTTTCAAAGACTGTGACCAAAGGTTCTTTCTTTTCAATCTGGAGGTTGGAATCATATCTCATTTGCAGTTTAAAGCTTTCCTGTTCATAGTTTTTCTTACTCAGTGTCTTGCAGATGCTCCTGTTGAAATGATGCTTATTCATTTTCCGTTTCTGCCACCATTTTATTAATGGCATCAAAATGGCACCTACTTCTCTTCCTTCACATGACATCAAACCAAGCTTCTCTTGCCTAGAATACATCATTTGTAGTACTCTCGAGGTCAGTTTTGCACACAGCCTGTCTTTGTAACAGATTTATTTTTTTTTTTTTTTTTTTTAGGTGGGGCTACTCATCTTCCAGGAATCATTTCTGCAAGGTATACCACGCTCAGCATTTATTGCTTCTTCTTTTGTACACATTCCTCGGTATAACACCAGTTACTTGAAAGCATCTCTGTGATGAACTTACCCTGCCACGTGCAGTACCAGTGTGGAGATTTGGCTAAAATGACAGGTACTGGAGTATTTGTTATGTAGGATACCTGTGCTTTGTAAAACACTAGAAGCCTAGGATCCTTTAGAAGTACTGGATGTACCTAAAGGGGGAAAGACAGCTATTTTTGAGTGAGAAGAAAGAGCAAGAACAACCTCATGGCAGCAGTAAAGTGGGGAAGAGAGCAAAGAGGTTGGAGCTGCTTGCTGTTTTGCACCCAGCAACAGCTGATTTTGTTGTGCTGATTGGCTACATCAGTGACAGCAGATGAAGCAAATTTCCATCAGACTCCTTGACTCCGAGAGGTTTCCAAACAACATAGATACTGTGGTGATGGACCAAAGAGAGAGAGATAGGATCTGCTCCATTATTCTGCTTGGAGCTGTTTAGACCTAATTTTTTAATTAACAGAACTTCACATAGACTCCAGATACCCTTGGCTGTTTGCTGTGCAGAGGGCTTATTCTAATTGTCAGCCACTTTCACTCAGGCTGAATGAAACCACTGAAATTGTGTGTGTTGCCCCAGGTCATGCAAATAAAGAAGGGACACTAACAATAAGAGCAGTTAAGTCAGGCAGCACTTTCAGTGTGGGAAGATGAGGGAAGAAGCATACAAGGACATGAAAATGCTATTGTAGATAGTTAGGGCACAACATGCTATTTTCAAGGGCAGCATTGATCTAAACAGTCATCATATAAAAAATTGTTTGGAAGCTAATATGTCCAGTGACTACACTACATTTTGCCTCACCTGAGAATGTGGAGAAAGTGCTATACATTGAAAGCATTCCTTTCAGACAGGGAATTGGCTTTCAGATGCCAGTGAGGCATGGATCACTTTTCACAGTGGTATCCTAGCCCACACTGCAGATCCAGTGGAATCCTTTCCAGTGAAAGACTCCTGGCCTCAATCCAAGTCCCACCCATTATCCTCTGAAGAGTGAGTCAGAGCTTCCCAAACATCCATGATGTTATGCCAAGACATTTTTTTTTTCTATGATAGGTAAAGTGTCTTCTACCCTGCAGTCTTATAGCACACATATGTAAATAATTTGAAATACATGTTAAGCTGGAGATTATAAAGCATAAACATCCAAGGAAAAATGTATTTTTGGGAAGTAGGTTCCTGGAGTGATCAGGGAATAGTTAGGAACTGAGCTAGTAAGAACTTTTTGCTGAAAGCATGTTCCCAGGTAGTTTAGTTCTACAAAATTTCTCCACCCTCCTTCCCCAGCTCTCCAGCAGCACTGAGCAATGTTCCAATATTATTTCAGTATATGACTGACATAATTAGCTTAATGTTTCACTCCTTCCTTATATAAACCTGACATTAAAGTATAACTTCACTTAACCTGACACTGAACTATAATTTCACTCTAAGTAAACAAATTATAGTATGTTGGGCATCTCTTGAATAATGCTCCTGCAAAAGAAAATGCAAAATATTGTGGAGGTAATAAATGCAGTAACAAGTGTTCAGCATAATATGCTGCGTCTACTTGCCCTTAGTTCCAGCAGACATATTACATTCCTCTGAAGATATCTGTATTTTTCTAAGTCAAAGTGTGCAGTCCTGAAATTCAGAACAGTCATTTGGTTTAGTACACTTGCCTTCTGAGCCCTTCCTTGAGCAGCTGAAGCAATGGATTTGAGAAAAGCTAGATTGTAGCCTCATAAATGGACTCAAACAGCCACTGACACATTCAGGAACAATTAGTAAGGGTGCAGAAAGGGAGAGAGCTAACCAGAGATAAGCAACTTCCTGGAGATATTGGCTAATTGACAGAATTATACTGCCAGTTGTAGCTAAACAGCACTATGCAGTACCATGTGGAGAAAGGCATGGCCACCCTGAATCCTTCTCACTACAATATCAGAACTCACCTTAGTAGAGCATCCTAGTCTATGGTCTTCTCACAGGCTGCCTCTTGTAAAGTCTGCAGATTGCTTCCAGTACCAAGCTGCCCTTCTCCAAATGACCTTGGCTTTTTGTATTGTAAAGAAGATGTAATACAGCATCTTTCCACAGGTACTGCTGGGAGGAGTGAGCTTGGTGCTCCTGCCTTCAACAACAGTGGGAAGGCTAGCAGACTCAACAGGTCTCTCTTTACAACCCCCAGAAAACATGCCAGAAAAATAATTTTATTGTTAGATCTATTGCTGAAATTTTCAAAGGCAAGAAGTGCCAGCTTCTCTTGAAAATGGAAGCATATATTAATTAATTTTATTGCAAAATGTTAGGGTTCATGTACATGCATGCATGTCTATTCATATATAAAACATGCCTCTGTGTGTATGCAAATGTATGTGTGTATATGTATACATGCAATGCATACAGAGGTTTTAATGATCATCCTTTGTTTGATTGTGCTTTCTGTTTCATCTTTGTTGAATTGTACAGAAAATAATGTAATAAAGCTCCATGAATCTGTCAATTTTGTGCTGTAAAATATTCAGAAAGACAGAAAAAAAAATAATTTACCATATTAACTTTACTAAGTTTACTCAGTATTTGCATTCCCATTCATTTGAAATAATATAAAATAAATATTAAGCTTAAGAAATATACAGAAGATTTTTCTAAGATAATTAACTGGTAAGACAGAGAGTGCTACCACAGTTTTGTAATAAACATTAAAACAAGAACTGTTTACTATTAAAGAGATGTGCTGTTTGGAAAAACAAAGATGCATAGCACAATAGCAGGGTGTCTCCATTTAAGGCTCAGGGCAAGCCCACATGAAACATGGACCAGGATTTTTCTCAATCATCCCCTTCCCCCCTCCCTTCCAGGGGCGGATAAAAAAAGGGTATGAGGAAAAAGAAAAATGCCTCAGCCAAGATTGAAAGTGAAGACTATAACAAATTTAATGGATAAGAGGAGAAAAACAGAAAAAGGAATATTGCAGGCAGAAGAATGCGGAACTGTATCCCAAACCCGCTCTGATATGGAGATGGATCACACAGTACACATGGGGTCAGGCCCAGACCTGCTGAGATGCTCTCACAGCTCCCACAGCCTGAGAAGGAAGAGTCCCCCTGAACTCCCTGTTATACAGAGTGTGGCAGGGAAGGGGAGGTAATAACAGCTGCCTTCTGACTCTTCACAGGTCACAGGGTTATCCCTTGTCTGCTTCACTAAGTCAGTTCACCCTTAATCCACAACACATCGTCAGAAGGGACCTTTAAAGATCATCTAGTCCAAACACCCAGCCACGGGCATGGATGTCCTTCACAAGATTAGGCGACTCAAAGCCCTTTACCATCCTGACCTTGAACATTTCCAGAAATGGAACATCCACGACTTCTCTGAGCAACTTGTTCCAATGTCTTACACCCACAATTGTAAAAAATTTATTGCCTCTTTCATTTTAAAACCATTTCATGTTGTCCTGTAACTACAGACCCCTGTAAAAAGTCCCTCTCTGTCTTTCTTAAAAGCACTGTTTATATATTGAAATAGGTTCTTCCTAGAGTGTTTTCTTCTCCAGGCTGAACAACCTGAACTCTCTCATCAGGAGAAGTTTTCCAGTCCTCTGATTATTTTTATGGCTCTCATCTAGTCCTGCTGTAACAGATACAGGTCTTTCTTGCTCTGGAGTTTCTAGGTAGGGTCTCAACAGAGTAGAGTCGAAGGAGAGAATCACCTCCTTCAACCTGCTGGACATGCTATCTTTAATGCACTCTAGGATATGATTGGATTTCTGGGCTGCAAGTGCACATTGCCAGCTCATGTCCAATTTTTCATCCAGTCTGTACTGATACTGGGGATTGCTCTGACCCATGCACAGTATTTATAATTGGCTTTGTTGGACTTTGTGGTGTTCATATGGGCTCACTTCTCAAGCCTTTCAAGGTCACTCTGGCTGGCAATGCTTCCCTGAAGTGAAGTTGAACACCACGTAGCTTAGTATCATTTGTAAATATTCTGATGGTGCCCTTGATCCCTCTGTCCATGCTATTGATGAAGATATTAAATAACATTGGTCCCAGTACATATCTTTGAGGGACACCACTCATTACCGGTTTCCAATTGGATGAGACATCATCTGCAGCTCCTTGGGTGTGTCTATCCATTCAATTCACTATCCATCTAATTGTTCATCAATCAATTATATATGTCTCTAATTTATAGATAAGAATGCTGTGGATGACTGTGTTTAAGGCTTTACAGAAGCCTAGATGATAAATAACATTCCTTGCACTTCCCTTGTCCACTGATATGGTCACTCTATAGAAGGCCACAAGATTAGTCAGGCAATATTTGCCCTTGGTGAAGCCATGCTGGCTGCCTCTAATCACTTGCTTGTTTTCCATGTTCACAGAATGTTAGGGATTGGAAGGGACCTAGAAGACCATCTAGTCCAACCCCCCTGCCAAAGAAGGATCACCTAGACTAAGGCATCCAGGAACACATCCATATGGGTCTTGAATGTCTCCAGAGACGGAGACTCCACAACATATTTCAACATGTCTTTCAGGAGAAACTGTTCCATGATCTTACCACACACAGAGGTGAGGCTGACAAGTCCATAGATCTCAGGATCCTTCTTTCTAACCTTTTAAAAAATTAGTGTGATACTCCTTTTTCTCCAGTCAATGGGAACCTGGCCTAGCTGATATTACTTACTTTTTAAATACAATGGGTAAGGAACTATGTCAGACAGCTTCCTCAGGACACTGGGATGTGTGCATGTTCAGGTTCCTCAGATAGTCTTGATTTTCTCTGGGTGCTCTCTTCTCTCACAGAATACTCTTTTTCAAGAAATAATGGTTTAAATTAAACCAGTATGTTCTAGGTTTTGTTTAGTTTAGTCACGTCTAATAATCTATTTGCAATTATCAGATTAATTAATCACATCTGTGTCAGCTTTTAGTGTTCAAGATTTCTACCAGACATTATGGTATTTTACAATTGTTATTTCAGAGATGCAGTCAGTCAAAAGAAATATGACAACATTTATGTATATCCATATGCCTGTGTGTAGAATTATTTAGCTTGGAAAAAACCAGAATCACAGAATCACAGAATTATTTAGCTTGGAAAAAACCTTTAAGATCATTGAGTCCAATTGTAAACCTAACACTAAACCATGTCCTTAAGCACCACATATACTCATCTTTTAAGTACTTCCAGGGATGGTGACTTCATTGCTTTACTGGGCAGCCTGTTCTGATGCTTGATAACTCTTTTGGTGAAGAACATTTTCTTAATAATCTAAACATCTCCTGGCACAATGTGAGGCTGTTTATTCTTGTCCTGTTACTTGTTACTTTGGAAAAAAAAGTATATATATTTTTTCTAATTTAACGATATGTATGTTACATTTGATCCTTTATCAGGCATAAAAATTGCAGTTATCATTGTCCAGATATCTTCATGTGATACAGAACTGAAGAATACATGAATTTTCCTCCTCATATTCTGAAATCGGTTTACTATCAGAACTTCCATAAAACAGGGACTAGTCAGACTAAGGGTACATATCCTGTAGGTTTCTTTCCATGCCTGTTATAACCAGCCAGACCAACATTTTCTAACCTGCCTGAGAAGATGGATTTGGTCTTTTTCAGAAGCATTGGACAAATACTTCTCCTGCTAACTTCAGTGTAATCTGGAGGTGTGCAACATTCTCTGGAATCACATAATTTCTGGCTATGTTGGTTCTATTTTCAGTAGCCACATTGACAAACATTAGATAAACTTAACCAAGAGCAAGTACTTCCAATGAGCTGAACCTATGAAAAATATCATTGAGAAGACATGAGTCAGGGTGCTTTATCACAAAGTGTGTGGAATATAGTGAGATTACCTGGCACCTTTCAAAAAAGAATTTCAAAAGCATCTGTTGAATTGATTAGATAAATCCATTGCATAATAATAATTTTTTATGGGAAAGGCAGGATTGAATGAAAGTTTGGATTGTGGGTGGATCTAAAATATGACAATTGGGTTTCCATCCTTATCTGAAGAATTGTGTGAGGCTTGGTGAAATCTGGAGCATACAAATGATGCTCACAATTAGCCTCAGCTGAGGCCACCAGCAGAATTCAGATTGTGGTATTAAATTTCCAGCAGCCATAGGATTTTACTGGATAATTCCAGTTTGCCATTACTCTCCAGTATCCCAGCATACAGTTTGATGAATTATATTAATTCTCTTCAAAGCACATAGAATTAGCTCAGTTTCTTTTGTCTCTCTAAATCTTGGCAGGTTATGTCTTGTAAATCCATTTTTTCATCTCCCCCAGCAAAACATAAGGCAAGAACTATAAAACATACAAAAATGAGGTGAGGACAAAGCACTCCCTTTTCAACACATGACATAGAAAACTACTATAGTTAATAATTTATTCAAGTATGCCCAAATGCTGTAGTCAGTATAAATTCCAGTCATTATAAACACAAGTAGCAGCTATTCTCACTGCAATTAACCTTTATTTGTACAGCTCTAAACAAGGCTGCTAGTAATGGTCACTGTTATTTTTTTCCTTATGACAATATTTTTTTTTTCATCTCACCCTCAATTTTTTATCTCCTGCATTTGGCAAGTGAGCCTTGAATGACAGGAAGAACTTTGCTGTGGTCTGTGATTCATTTTACTTATTCCCCAGCCACTCCCTGGGTGTGTTTTTATAGGAGTGGGCTCTTTTGCAATCTGCAGTAGTATAGCTCTGTAACAATGTGGCATCACCTGCCTGCCAAGGGAAGGGACTGTTGTGATCAACAATATAAAGAGGAAAATGCAACATCCATTCAGAAGGCTTCCAGTCCTTGAGTCCTGATGCAACAATTTCATCAAACTGAAATGCTTTCAAAACATCCATCCAGAGACTGAAGAAAACTGCCACTTCTACAAATTCAAGATGACTATGCTCCATATAACTCCTAAGTTTGGTAATTGTTGTGGAAAACTTTTCCATAAAAAGAAAGAAAAAAAATCCCAAAGTCGTGCTTTGGAGAATATAATGTACATAAGAGTTACTAAGGCTGAAGTTTTTGAAGAGTCAACTCATTTAAATGCTCATATAAAAGCTGCAGTGCAGCACTGCACATTTTAGTGGAGTGTTTCTGTTTCCCTAACCTTTAATTTCACCGTCATACTTCTTGGGGCAGTGATTGCCTCTGCTGGTATTCTTTTGGAGCTCAGCACATGTGGACTCACTTCTTGGGTGGTACCTTTAGGTTTTTGAGAAAAACCTAAGAAATAACTACATGATGCTGCATTTTATGATCTTCAGGATGAATGTTTCTTATTCACTGTACCTAACATTTGGCTTCTGACTGGAGGAGATGGTTCATAAAGTCCACAGCTGTGGTCATAAATGGAACTGTTATATATTTCCACAGGTCTGAAAAGTCCATACACACTTCTCGTGACCCACCTAGTTTGCAAAAAAGGAACACTGTGTGATGAATAAAGTGTCAGGACTGAAAAGAGGGAAATGCGCAACCCCAGAGCAGTCTGACAACTGCACTCAACATGAAATCAGACATATCTTTTCCATAGTAAGTGTTAGAGGAAACCATGCACACAACCTGCAAAATGCCAAGGGAAATATTGTATTATGGTAAGAAACTGAAAAAAACACTGGATGAACACAGAAAAGATATAAACTCAGAATGTTTTTGCTATGACATAATAAGTACTTAATATTTACACTTCAGTTCTTACCTAGAGAAGAAAATAGTGTTCCGTTTATAAAGCATCTCTGCTACATGAAAGACAGTAAATGACCAATCAATTGATCAGTAAATAGGAAGGCAAAAACTCCAGCTGTTAGGTAAAAATAAATACTATCTCAAACTAGGAGCTTAGGCACTGTACTGCCATTAATCTTCAGAGGCTTCTCAACCAATTGAAAAGGAAAACATAAGCCAGAAAGATTTTCATTATAAAAATCTTCATAAATTGCAAACTCTACATTTTACATGACCCATAAGAATTAATAAAATCACCCATGAGAATTAATAAAAATTAATAACAATAATTAATAAAAATCACCTTTCTTCGTCTTAGGAATGCATAATAAAGCCACTTTCCATCATTTACCAGCAGTCCTGTTTAACCAGGAAGGTCCCAGTGGACTGTAGGGTAGCAAATGTGACTCCCATCTACAAAAAGGGCCAAAAGGAGGTTCCAGGGAACTACAGGCATGTTAGTCTGACCTTGGTTCTGAGAAAGATTTTGGAGCAGATTATCTTGAGTGCCATCAGGCAGCACATCCAGGACAAACATATGATCAGACCCAGTCAGCATGGGTTTATAAAAGTCAGGTCCTGACTGACAACTGATCTTATATGAGTAGGTAATCTTAGTGGATGGGGGAAAGGCTTTAGATGATGGACTCTAATAAACCCTTGTGATACTGTCTCCCACAGCATTCTCCTTCAGAGACTGGCAGCTTATGACTTGGATGGGTGTACTCTTTTCCAGATAAAAAAAAAATGTCTGGGTAGCTGGTCCCAAAGAGGGCTGGTGAATGGCATTAAATCCAGGTGGTGGCCTGTCACAAGTAGTGTTCCCCAGGGCTTAGTACTGGGACGTATTCTCTTTAATGTCTTTTTTAACGATCTGGATGCACCCTCTGAGTGCACCCTCAGTAAATTTGGAGCCAACACTAATTTAGACAGAAGTGCTGATCTGATTTAAGGTAAGGATGCTCTACAGAGGGTCCTGGTCAGGTTGGATTGATGTGCTGAGGTCATAGATATGAAGTTCAACAAGGCCAAGTGCTGGGTCCTGTCCTTGAGTAACAACAATCCCTTGCAAAAGTGCAGTGTTGGGGAAGAGTGGCTCGAAAGTTGCCTGTTGAAAAAGAACCTGGGGGTGTTGGTCAACAGATGGCTGAACATGAGCCAGCAGTGTGTCCAGATGACCAGGAAGGCCAACAGCATCCTGGCTTTTTTTTGGAACTAGTGTGGCCAGTAGGTCTAGGGAAGTGATTGTCCCTCTGTACTCAGCACTACTAAAGCTATACCTGCAATACTGCATTCAGTTTAGGGCCACTCACAACAAAGACATTGAAGTGCTGGAGTATGTCAAAGAAGAGCTGTGAAGCTGGTGAAATGTATAGGACACAAATCTTATGAGTAGCTGAGAGAACTGGGCTTGTTGAGCCTAGAGAAAAGAAGGTTCATGAAAGACCTTCTTTCTCTCTATAACTGCCTGAAAGGTCTTTGTATCAAGGAGGTTGTTGGTCTCTTCTCCCAAATAACAAGCAATAGGACAAGACAAAAGGGCCTCAAGTTGCACCAGGAGCAGTTTAGATTAGATATCAGGAAAAAATTAGTCAATGAAAGGGTTGTCAAGCATTAGAACAGGGTGCCCAGAGAAGTGATGGAATTATCATCACTGGAGGTATTTAAAATACATTTATACGGCACTTAGGGACATGGTTTAATGAAGAAATTGTCAATATGTGGTATGTGGTCCATTCAATGATCTTGAAGATTTTTACCAACCAAATGATTTTATGATTCTATGATTCTACAAATAATGTTTTTTTCTGATGAAAGTCTTGCAATGTACTCAGAGCGACTTTTCATTCTTTGACTCTAACAAACAAAATTCAGCTGAATAACCCAAATGCAAGCAGTAATGGAACATTCCTTGTGGTCATCAGTCAGGCATGGGCAGAAGTTTAACTCTCATATCCGTTAACAGATCACGTCTTAGTCTTAAATTATATTTACATAGCAACAGTCATGTCAACAATTAGAAGATCAACTTGGAAGATGAAAAGATTTTTTAATGGCTTATTTGTGTATTATTCAACACCGTCTTCATCATCTTAACACAAAACAATCAAGATGTCTCAATCTTAAATGTACTTCTTCCTTGATACGTCAATTGCTTTGCAGGGTAATTCATTCCTCTCCATATAGCTTTGACTCAGAGACATACGTAAGCACATGTATAATCTTAATCAAATGTGTTGTCTCATTGATTTCAGTAGGTGATTCATAAATCTATCGAAATACAACCTTGGTCTTACTCTGTTAAATTCTTTGCTTATTAATAATTCCTTACAGTTTAAAATCCATTACATCCTCTATTACGTTGCTTTCAGTATTTTATACTTTTAAAATACTTAACAATTAAGTCTTTTGAGCTAATTGTCTTTGAGCAAGATGAGGGTGGAGGGAGGGGTAATATTATACTATAAGTCAGCCACTTCATGATATTCAGTAGGCACTGAACTCCAGAAGTTCTTTATTTGGCTTAGTATACCCAACATAGCCCCCATTTGTAATTCAACCACTCATCTTTATCTGCTATTTTTTGGTTGGTTAGTTTTTTTTTTCAGGTGAAGATAACAATTCATTGTTATTCTTAGTTTTGTGTGTGAAAACTCAACTGTGTGTTGCTTTTGAAGGGTAAGATAATTCTCTTTGAAAGTTCCTTTCTAAGCTTGTATATTTGGAGGATTCTTTTCTGCTCTAAAGAGTCTTCCCATAGCCTTTGGCAGCTCAAGTAATCAGTGTCTGCTCATTCAGGTAGGCATTTGGCAGGATCACAAATTAACAGCATCTACTATTTCTGCCTCGGATTAGGAATCTGTTACCACTGGCATTTTGCTGCCACTTTTCTTCAAGCTATAGCAGAAAGGGCCACGAGATGGTAGTACTGCATGCGCAATTGAATCAAAAGCCAGCCTTTTAAAGAATTAATTTATTGGGAAACACATTTTCTAGTGGCAGATTCAGAAGTTTTTGTGAATTCAGTCTGCCCCAAAACTGCTTTGAAACAGCAAGGAGATAACATGAATTAAATATATACCCTCCACATTCTGAACTGTGGTGGTTAATGGGCCACATTCTTCTGCTAATCAAATGTTGTTGTTTGTTTCAATACAGTATGTACATGAAGGATGACATGATATTTTAGGGGACCACAGAAAGCCTGTAACTAGGAGATAAGATTTCCAGTGTTTCAAAACTTGACTTCTGTCCGGACAGGTTAGTTTTCAGAAGAAAATAAAGAATGAGATGTTGAATTTCAAGGCAGAGAAGAAAGGAATGAGTTCTTTGTAAATATTTTTATGGAAATGTTGTCTTCCTTTGCAGAATAGTGATCTTTTCTGTCAGCACAACAGAGCTATGTATAGAGGGGAAAGGAACATACTAGCGTAGTTAATTTTTTTCTTTTTCCAGAGGCTGACATACCCATCATTTCTGTGTAATTATCAATTCTACATTACAATATACCTGTGAAGTTGTCTCGGTGAGTTGCAGAACATTAAATCAGAGTAGGACTATTTTGTCTTGACTAACCTTCTATCTCCAAACTATTTCCTTCCAGGTTGCAGAGAACGAATCGTGGTTCAGGCCCTGCTCCGAGACTGCTGGTCTCATTTCTCTACAGTGGGATGCACAGAGTCCAAGGAGAGGAATTTTGATTGAGAAATGCTGGTGCACTGAATCTTCCATGAGAAGGTGTTAGGCCACACTATGGCTCCCCTGACACAGCAAGGGACAAACTGTCCTTTGACAGTATGCCTCTTCCTACTAACTTACTGGTGTTAAAACTGTAATTGACAGTTCATAACTCCTTACATAAAACTGGATTTCTTGTGCCCATGGAAAGAAAAGAACTGTTTGGCTTTCATGGCACACTGCATCAGGCTTCAATCTGGTCTTTGCTGGTGAGCAACTGCTGTCACTTATATAAGACAAATCTGGAGACTTCCAGGTAGTGTCCATATGAGACAACACATCCCTCAACTTTGTTTCTCTGTTTGACATGGCACCTCAAGCAACTAGCATGTCTCTATCTGGCTTTTTTAATTTCTGGTACTCAAAAATGGATAAAAGCAGAGTAAAAAAATGTGTATTTCCTTCAGACACAAAGTAGCATATGCCATGCAATGCTGGAAAAAGTGTGAAAAGGAAATAAATGAGTAATTATTCAGGTAGGCAGAAGTCACTACTTATGCCTGAAGAAAACCTGCCATTAAAGCCTTGAGATTAATGTAGTGTGGCCCAGTGTAATGCAACCTAACAACCTGAAGCATTTAAGGAAGGCAGGTTTCCTGTCCCCAGTAAGAGTATAGATGGGAGAAGGAAGTAAAACAGAAATAGTAGCTTTAGGGTGTTTGATATTTAACAAGCAACAGATTCATTTAATCCACTCTTCCTTAGGAGGATGCAAAGCAATCGTTTCACTGGCAACACTTACTCTTGAGATACTCCAAAACAAGAGGAACAGTCAGCACAAAAGGATGCACAACAGACTCCTGTCAGATCCATCATTTTATGCACAGCCTGGTTAAAGGCTGAGAGGAATGCCTTGCTGCACAGTGGCTAATGCGAACAGATTTTTGCATTTTTCTGGAACACATGTACATTCATTTTGTTACTACATTTTGCCTGGAGATATGAGTTGAAGTAATCAAACTTGTGCTGGTAACAGTAGTTCTAGTTGCTGGAGGACACAGTAGTTTATACCCTGTCATATAAATACTTCACAATACTTCTCACTGTAGTTTAATGAATGCTTTGAGGGAGAAACCAACCAAGATCAAGGACAAGTTTACTTTTTGGATTCCCCTTTAATATTTGAAGATCTTTTGAGCCCTCTTGGCCAGTGGTTTTCCATCTTGTGCTGAAAATGTTAATGATCAGCAATTTTCCCTTAGAGGTGGTTGGTATGCAAAGACAAAGGAGGAAGAAGTCTTAATACAGCTGCTTTTGAAATCTCTCTGCCACCAAGGTGTTGACCATTCTTAATCTGTGGAAAAAATAATGATAAACCGATTTAATTCCAGTAGCAATAGCTACAGAAGTGTGTTACACTGCAAGGACTGTGACCCATTTAACACCACAGGGAGGAGAGGGAGATTCAATAGCATTCTCAAATTGCCTGTTTTCTTTTGACTGCTAAAATCCTTTAGCTTGTCACTTTTCCGCTTTCAGTGTCTTGCAAAGTTGAGTGGTTCTTGCTGTCTTTGCCTGCCCTGGTCATATGTTGGACCACCGTCCCAGAAGTGTCATCTATCAAAGACAAGGTCCATTTCCAAGTATACAATAAATATATTGTGTCTCAGAAAGTCACTATGCAGACTTCATGGGAAAACATTCCCTCACAGGAGATTATGTATTTGGCAAATAAAAAGTTCTCCTTCATCTCCACAGAGCATTATTTCTTCAGGACATTGTAACTGTACTTCTGTAAAACCTGTGATTTCCTTCCTCTGGAAATATTGCATTTTTGAAAAAAACCCCCCAAAAACCTTTGCATTGTTTTCTGCACTTTAAAAAAATGAAATTATTTAATCTGAAAGCACATGGCTAGGCCTAATTACTATTCCTAAATCCTGCTAAGATAGCACACAGATGAGGTTTAGCAGGACCTCCTCATTGTGGAGAGAAGGTAATCTACATGTAATGATAGGATGAACATAGTAAAGTTTTTGTTTTTTGTTTAGGACACTTCAATGCTACTACCACCATAAATAATAAAAGAAAAAAAAAAAAAGACAACAAAAATCTCACAGAGTACAAGGTAATACATGAATATTTGCATTGTGGATTCACATGAGAAGATCCAAGAACTCAGCAGTCCTCTACTATTCATATTAATACTTTTATACACAGAATGCAACTAGTCAATAGAGAAAAAAGTATAACTTGCAAACCATTTTAGAAACAAATATATTTGATACTGGAAATTATCTGCCAAATATTGCTAAATAATCTATCATGACATTTTTGTTTTCAGCATTTTTTCTTCCTTTCTGCCAATCCATATCCCCAACCAAAATTCCTGCATGGAGAAATTCCTTTATTTTCATCAGTTATGACAAAAGATGACACAATAGCTCTATAAATCTTTCCAATGTGTTTTGTTTCTAGGAAAAGGTTTCAGGAAAGCTCACGTGCTCACTCCATGCATATTCAGAACTCAGCAGCTGTATCATGACGGGTTGCCTTGATTTGGCTCCAGAATTACAAGTTATAGCCATCAGTACACATCCTGCCAAGAACAGAGAATGAAACCCTGTCTAGTCCAATCATCCTGCTTTAGTTGCAGTCATGATTTTGTGTCCCCTGCAGAAGTGTTTCCTTCTAAAAGTATCCCCCTAAATTTATTAGTGTATTAAAATACAAAGTAGGTTTTTGTTTCCTGCAGGGCTTCTCTCTCCCCAGATCTGATCATGCTGGTCATTACTTCTGATTGAAATTGAAATGATAAAACAGCATTTCACAGTAAAGGCTGGTTGCTGAGCTCAGAGGGTTTCACTGGAAATATCTGGGCTTGAGTAGCCTCCACCAAAGCCAAGAGATAGCTCCAATGTGACTGAGCAGGGATTGCTATCAACCTGAATTCCAGAATGGAGGATGTGAGGAACACAGCACTTCATAGTCCAGGGTGATTGTGGCTCTTGCTTATCTATCATATCTATCTATCTATCTATCTATCTATCTATCTATCTATCTATCTATCTATCTATCTATCATCTATCTATCTATCTA
>JAOEGS010022070.1:0-10056 GCA_025447755.1 Corythornis vintsioides | reverse complement strand
AAAATAAATAATAAATTTGAAATCTAATATAATGCAATATAATATTATCAATAATAAAATGCATATCAGAAATAATGTCACTATATTGACATGAACAACATACTTTCCTTTTTGTGGCTGTTATGAATCTGCAGCAGTTTGCCATACTTAACAGTAATGGAAGTCCAATGACGGGTTGTTTTTTCCCCAAAACAATGTGAAAGGGGGAGAAAATGGTAAAAATCAAATAATTCTTCTCTTCTTTAGAAGAAATGACAGCCAAAAGTATGGAATATTATTGCAGGAAAAAATATACTAAGTGAATTCTAATGGCCTAAAGTTTGTCAAATGTAGAGATAGGTATCTGCTGCATGAACACAATGGTTATAGCAATGCAGAGAATTTACCAGCAAATGCATAATATCAGGAACATGCCAAATCTTTGCTTTAAGACTACAGAGGAGCAGCCAACCAATCAATAGCATTTATAAGCAGATTACTGATAACTCCTGGAAATAAAATGATTTATCCTCAGATAAGTCTCTATGATGATGGTATTATCAAAATAGGTCTTTCATTTACTTGGCTATAATGACTCAACTTTGCAAAGATGACTGTCTCCATTTTGAGAGAAGAACAGCCTGCTGTCATAAGTCCTACTGACACTAACCCTTATAAGTCACCATAATTGGACTTCTAGTGGGAGAAGGGAGGAGGCACCAAAAAAAGTCATTTTAGGAGTGAAAGGGAGTAAAAAAAGCTGAAATTGCATAGAACTGTCAATCACGCAGCTGCCACTACAGCCATCCTACTGCACTTGCAGAGTTCCACTTGCATCCAGAATCATAAATAACATATTTTGGCTACCTGAGGAGCATAATTCCCAATATTGATGTCTAAAAGAGTCCATCTATTACCTGTGAAGTAGAAATTATGTATCAGACGGTTTGTACTCATTATAGGTTATAAATATGTAAAATAGAGACAATACTTAATTAAATGCATATTTAATGAGTTCTGTGAAGAGTGACAAGTTATCCAACAGCACTGTCATATATGTACAGATCACATTAGCTAACATTTTCTATTTGAACTGCTGGCCAGCTGAGATGTCATTTCTTGTTTTCTCTCTATAAATGTAAGTATAGCCTGTACAAAAATTCAGTGAAAAAAACCATAATGTTTCCAGACAACTTAGAATCACCAGATTAGTGAAGATGTTTGAAATGTTATTAATATATTTGTTAACTACTTCTACACTACAGAAACTACCGTTCGCATTTTATGTCCCATTTTAATACCTTCATCCCCATGCCCTTCATCAATATCAGTGTCCTTTAAGTAATTTAAATGTTCTTCCTAATGTGACTTCAAAACACTTAATTTAATGTGACTTCAAAACAGTTTTTTTTAAAAAAAAAAAAAAGTTAATTTCTGTCTTTGAAACAACTTGCCACTTTATGGAAATGAAGACACCCCCCAATAAATAAAAAAAAAAGAAATAAAAAGAGTCCAAACCTGACAGTCAAATGTCATAAAATGTTGCTGGACAAATGTACTGGAAAAAGTCTCAATATCTTTCGTTGCTGCATTTCTTTGTATTGCAATGCCCCCTGCAGGAGTACCAGATCCTGTGTTTCCTCTCTAAATGAAGAATCACATCTGAAAAACACATTACTTATAAAACCCTTGCTAAACGCAAAACATTGTTTGAATCACAGAGAAAACTTATAAAGTAAAAAAAAAAAGGTAAAGAAAAAGACCCCCTTGATGTATATTGTATCTTAGGTGAAGAAGACTGTAAGACAGAAAAAAAAATAATCTGAAAATCAGTGATAATTTGTGCCCTGGACTCACAAGTCTCACAAGTAAGTAGAATGATTACTGGTCTATCCCATCTGCATTGGGATAATTTGAAGGGTAATTGGTAATTGGGATAATTGATAACTAGGTAATTTGAAGGATTTTTTGGAGTTTTTTCACAGGCTAGTAGGTTGATTAAGGAAGCATGTGACAAAAAGACAAAGCAAGGAGATCCACCTCTTCTGCATGTGATGGAGGTATGGAAACCAAAGCTGCTTGTACTTCTCTCTTAAAAAATATGTTAAAATATATTCTTTTATTCCCAACCTATAAATCTATTGATCAGGGGTTTTCTGACACTGAGTTGTCATTATTTCTCCTGTGTGCTCTGTATGTATTTTTACCTCTAACTGCCATTTCTCATGAGTATTGTGATCATGAAGATTATCATGTATTTAAAACCAGAAGTTATTTATTCACAACACAATGGAGGCAGAAGGTATTTTTGGGGGGGGGGGTTGTTGCTAACACTTCCAGCAAGGAGAAATGCTTTGTCCAGTTAGGACAAAGAAAAAGCCTGAAATGAAATATTTCTACTTAAAGGGTTAGTTTCATGCTTATTTAACTATGTGAAATTATGCAATGCTTTCAATAGTTCACACTCAAATTATTCATGAAGCAATTATCATCTATCTTTAATGATGATTCCAGAAAAGTACTTGCACATTCCATTTTAGTATTATTGCTCCAGTTTAACAAATCCTTGGGGAAATCTATTAATTGATTTGTAAATTACGAAAGGATTAATTTAAAATACATTTTTTACTAATTAATAAATTCACAGAATATTTAGGGAGACAATTTTTGTCACGATGAAAACCAATAGGAAATAGCCTAAAATACAAGTTCTGAAATTATGTTCTGAAATATTATTATTATTATTATTATAGTGTGTTTCTGAATCTGGACACTTTTGCAACAAAAAAATAATAAATCTAATTACTCGGAAATTAGACTACTAACTATTTACAAAACCATATAAAAAAGGGTGACTGCAGTATCTACAAAGCTTGTGCTCCTGAGGATACACAGAAAGAACATATAGTTAGACACACAAATATGTAGTTATCTAAAATCACTGTAGTGATTTTGTAGTTACACAAAAATGTGCTAGTATATTTTGAGAGCTCTATTTTAACATCCATTTTTTCATTTACAACCTCAATGATGACCTTTTTAATTCTGAATCAGGAGCTACAGGGAATTAATGGGGCCTAACTAATCCACTTCATATTCACACCATTAGTTTATTTAGAGAATTTTTATTTACTGTTCCTATGTAGACAAAAGCTTAACAAAGACATAAATTGATAGAAAGCAATTACAAAAAATAAACTGAGTGGTAATTTGCGTAATTAGTCCCCAAAAAATAAATGTTGTTGCAAGCAACACTACGTCTAGAATGTCACCTGCTAAATGCAGTGGATTAATGAGAAGTATTTATCAAGAGCTATGATGTAAGGATAGTCATTAAGTTTGCCACTGTACATACTTTCAATTGGTTTAACACATGCAATATGAAGAGTACAATGCAAAACAAAGGGAAGGTGAAATAAAGGGTCAAAACAGGATGGAGAATGAGAAGATAAAAAAAAAAAAAAAAAAGATAAATAATGACTTCCAGGAATTGCACATTATGCAAAGAAGTTAGCAATAGCATAAAGATTTACAAATCTTTTCCACTCCAAATAAAAATACCTTTTGCAAAGGTAATACAGGACTGTACTACAAAGATAATTTCATAGAGAATCAGGAAAAAATGTAGTGATATATATCTGATAAAGCTGAAGTATTTGGGACTGTGAAAGATGCAAAAAAGCTAACTGCTCGCATATTGAACTCAAACTTGGAAAGGAATGGGAGCCTACACAGCAGCAGTGGTGAAGACTGGGGTGACTTGGTCTAGGTGCCCCTGCTCTGGCAGGGGGGTTGCACTAGATGAGCTTCTAGCTCCCTTCCAACCCCTCACACTCTGTGACTTTGTGCTCTCACTTTTTACAAACACATTCTGGTGCTAAAACCAGATACTCATATTTTACTGAAGAAAAAACAAACCAAGATCTATAGAAGCATTTTAGGGGAACTAGTAGGGAGAAGAACATAAAATCCCAGGATGATAGAATGTTTTTTGTTGGAAGGGAAATGATCATTTAGTCCAACTCATCTGTCATGGCCAGGGACTTCTTTCACTACATGAGGTTGCTCAAAGCCTTGTCTGACTTGGCGTTGAACACTTCCAGGGATGGGACACCCAGAATTTCACTGAGCAGCTTCTCATGGGCACGGCAGCTGTGAACCCCAACACAAGCACCCACACAGGCTGTGACTCGAGGAAAAAGATGGGCTGTGAGAGCAGACACTTTAAATAATGTGTTAGGAAATGAAAGGAGACAAATTGTGAGCAGATGGAGTCATTTAACAGCAATGTGCCATTCCCCGTCTATAGTGTCCATTTTTCTCACCGAATTTTCTATTTAATGGATGGCTTCAGGTTTTGCTCTCTGACTTGCAGACAGTAATTCATCTCACCTCAGAATTACAAGTGATGGCAGACAGCGTTTGGCAGCCAAGTGAGTCTACACCATTGCCAAGACAGAGGCTCCTTCTGCCAAATTCCAAGCTTTTACCTCTGAAGCGCTTTTCTTAGACCCTCCTCAATGTCAATAAAGAAAAATAAGCAGGTTTGGAGAATGATTCATCTAACCTATTTTAAAAGTCTGCTCTGGGTTGCAATTAATTGCATTCAAAAAAGATCTATTTCTCTTCACTGACCAGTGAGGCAGCTTAGAATGAGTAGCTCAAATATCCATGTCTAGACAGTAGCCCGTGCCTGCATTCCTTTGACAAATCCCACCTAGGATGTCGAAAGCTCAGAGGGAAAATATGAAACTGTCTGGTTTTATGAGAACAAACAAGGAAAACACTGTTTTATTAACGATAAATTAGTTAATAGATAATGTTAATATTAGTTAATAAGTAAATAGTTAGCCTTTTATTAACTATATGGATATTGATGAGGGATAACAACATTGGAAAAAAACGCATACTTTTGGGATTCAAAAAAAACCTAATGTCATTTGGGGGAGATTAAAGAAGCAAGAGCAATTCTAGATTGCCCAACAAAAGTCTTCAGTGTCACTTAGGTCTTTGGTTTCTGTTATAATAGAATCAAACAAACATATAATAGAAAAAAAAAAAAAGAAAAGAAAAAAAGAAAACCCACCACCCCTGTTGAGTCTCTGTTTCTGATATGTTTTGTTCATAAGATGATCAGGGAATGTTTAAAGACAACTTGCAACACATGACAAAGAGTTGCTTCATATTTCCAGATTTATAATCACTTCTTGGGGTTTTTACGTTGATGGGTATTTTTTCCCCAAAATAATCCCTTGGTGATACTGAACATATCTTTTTGTTCTTTTATTTAGAAAAGTTTTGCATTTCAGATTTCTGCTTGACTCCTTGATCAAGACTACAATGGAAGTGGCAACTGAAAAAGTCAACTGCCACACAATGTGGACAATATTGATCTATAAAGACTAGACAAACAGCAGAGCCACCTACTGTTTAACTCCAGAAACTCCTCCGGTCTGGGTCCAGGTACCTCATGAATGGTTTACAGTGGAAAGTTCACTTACAGAAGGAGCTGCTTTCTGTAACTGACACAGTTCTAAAGGAATCAAAAGAACAGCCAGAAACTGGTAGGTAGTAATTAATAATACAATGTCATAGTAATGATTACTGTACCAATTAAAGTTTAACTGTCACCAACTCAGGAATCTTAACTTATATCACTCATTTTCCAAGCCATTTAATAGATCAAGCAGCACAGAAAGAAGAAGAAACTAACTAATGTACTTGAGTCCACATCTCCAAGGATGAGAATTAGAAGGGTGCTCTCCTCCTATCATGTTGGTGACCTTTATTCTTGCCATAGCTGTCAACCAACCCATAATTTATCTGCAGGTGTGGTCCTAATGATACTACTGCCTATCTTAGACTAGTCTGTAACTAAAACAATAATTTTTTTTTCCACTAGGGTTTATCTGGCTTTTCTCAACTAAAAGCTCACCACGTAAATATGGGGACAAGGCACTGGATGAGGAAAAGGAAAGGCTGGAACTGCACCACAAGGCTGGCTGGTTGCTTGTAAGACAATCCCTGAGCTGTTTTGCAGCTATTGCTTTTTAGCTGTTGAAAGGATGAGTGACCTGTGTGTGCACAGCCACTTTCAACAGCAGCTGCCAAGGTTCCCCCCAGCCCTGAAGAAGCTGCACCTCCTTCTATCCCAAACGCCTACTAGCCCACCCTGAGGGGCGGTTGTGAGACCGACACATCTCCACAGCCGGCAGCGGGCGGCGATATCAGCCGTAGCCCAGCCCAGGCCAGCAGACGACTGGCTCCCCGTGAGGGCAGCGCCCTCCGATAGGGCCTCAGGCCGCAGCTTTCCCGCAGCGCTGGGGACGCGGGGCCGCGCATGCGGGCAGGGAGAAGCCGCGCCCCCGACGCTTGGTCAGTGTCCCCGGGCCCTGTCCCGCCCGCTCCACCGCCGGAGGAGGAGGTGGAGGCGGTGGCAGCAGCAGGAAGAGGAGGTGGAACGTGAGGGGGCCGCCTCTGACGCGAGGACAAGCGACCAAGGCGGGGTGCTGCTCGGAGGTGGGGCCAGGCTGGGGCCACCCGCGATCTTTCGCGGCTCCCCGCCGGGTTTATACCGGCCCCGAGCCTCCCCTGGGGGGTTCTGTCCGTAGCTGCTGGGGAGAGGGAGGCGGGGAGCCGAGAAGCGCCGGGGTTACCCCGGTGGGGCTGAGGCAGGAGCCGCTCGGGGCAAGCGGCGAAAGGCTGAGGGGTGGGGGGGGGAATGGAACGGGAAGGTCGAAGGGCCGCGCCCCGCTGCAAAATGCCCTGGTGCTGGAAGTGTGCAGCTTTCAAAGCACAGTGCCGGTTTTCCATGCTTCGGATTTCACTTTGCGATCCGTGCTGGTGGAGTGTAAGATACGTGTCATCCTTTCGGTTTCAGCCCAGCTTTGCTCGTTGCTTCCCCAGCGAAAAGGGAAGAAGGGAAAAATGAATTGTGGGAAGGCAGGGTGAAGCTGAAAACGTGAAACTGATGGG
Source organism: Corythornis vintsioides (assembly GCA_025447755.1). Lineage (NCBI taxonomy): Eukaryota > Metazoa > Chordata > Aves > Coraciiformes > Alcedinidae > Corythornis > Corythornis vintsioides. The sequence continues at coordinate 3,102 of JAOEGS010022070.1, read as the reverse complement.
GGTTCCATCTGAAATTGATGGGTTTTCCGATGCAGAGTGACACGGGCTGGTTTGCAGTGGTGTCAGAGCACTCCTCTCCTGTGCACCAGCTGCATTTCCATGGGACACTCTGTGGTCAGTCTTGCTGGGTGTAAACCAGGTGTACATTTGATTTGTGAGTTGCTTCTATGATACCCATGTAGCACAGAGGATTACAAGTCTTGCTTTGTGCTACTCAAGAGTTCTTCTCACCTAGACCTACACATCAGCCCTTTGTTATTTTGGCTAATTGTAGTTGCTGCAGCACTCCTCAAACGTGTTCCAGCTCAGGTGGAAGGAACAGTGTATTCAAGCTCTTAATTATAAGGGACAGTTTGTTTTCTTGTTCATTGTGGTGTTAATAATTTCAGCCCTTCCTGTTTCTGAAATGAATAGATGAGTTTATGGTCAGGGGTGAGGAGCACAGGGCCAAGTGGAGGCTGCTGAGAAGGACAATAGGTACTGAGCTAAAGTCCTGCTAGAGCTGTTTGATTGGCAATGACAATAATTGATTGTCAATTAACTGCCAGTGCACCCATGTTCTGAGTGAGAGAGGTATGAAGAGGACAAGAGACCCTTGTTCAAGTATCAGGGCCTTCACATACTAGTTTCTAACTGCTCATCTGTTTTGTTTTTGTTTGGTTAGTTTCTCTATTGATGTTTTTAAACAGGTTATGTGTAGAAGAGAGAAGGTTTCTCCTGCGTACTTCTGTGTTGTCCAAACTCATCTATTGATACTTCCTTTGTAACTTCATGGTACAGCAGCTTCTGAAGCTCACCAGCGTGTTCACCACATCATCTGGATCCAGAGGTCACTCACAAGGAGATGTGGACTGCTAAAAGGCTTTGTAGTGCTCCAGCACTGTCACATCAGTTGAAAGAAAGCAGACTGTGGAGTTGTATGTTCCCCAAAACTCAGCATTTGTGGAATGGAATTCTAAACTATTGCAGCATAACAGCTCCAGTTAACAGAGTTAAATTCCAGGTGAGTATTTTTGTGGGGATCTAGGTGTAAGTGCTGTGCATCAATACAGTGATAATGTAATTTATTTTGGACTCTACAGAGCTAAGGTTTTGGTCTTGCAGCCTTATTGATGAATGGAAGATACCTTTAATATATCAAGGTAAAGGGACAGGCAGCAACAAGTTGCAGAAGATCCAGTGTTTCAAAAATATTTTTTTTTGTGTCTAATAGTTCTAAGTTGTGAGAAACAATATTTATTTTTTTTTCAGATGATATTTAAGCCAATACTGCACGATAACTGACAGGCTTATTAGTTACTGTGACAGCCATTTAGTGAAGAACAGGGCCAGAGCTCTCTGGGAAACTTTACTAATGCAATATTGCACAAAGAAGGGGGAGAAAGTAAATTTTTACTGAATTGGTAAGGGAGACTAAACCCATAAGAGCTTGATTTTTAAAAAATCTGTGGATATAAACAAAAGTAATGGAAAAGGACACAGAATTAAAACTAATCTTGGACACTGACAGTTGCAGATGGCACTATTTTTCTAGATGTCTAATTCATTTTTGAAATATAAATTGCTGCATCTATAAACGTGGTTTAGTTTAGTGGAGGCTGAGCAATTGTAAAATCCATTTTTAACAGCTACTTAAATTGACTTTTAACATCTGTTTAAGGAATGTGCATCTTCTGTTTGCCTCTTGTATCTCTTTTAATAGTCATATTTGTGTGATTGTAGGTTTCTGTGGTAAAGGGTAAACAATCAATAGAAGATACAAGAATGGCCTCTAGTGCAGAGGGAACTCAAGCAGCTGCTGGAAAAAGTCCCAGTGGAGTATGTGATGGAGGCCAACACTCATTAAAAGGTATTGAGCCCTTTGCCACCCTCTTAAGTCAGCCTTCCCTGTCCTATGTAGACATCTTTTAATGATCAAGATAGTATAAAGTCTTAAAGTTTTGTCATGTGATTTTGTATCATGTTTATTTTTTAATTTTTAAGGGAATTATAGATAATTTTTGTAGTTTGCACAGACTGGTGTAACTTTCCTACGTGTCTTAATGGCTGATTGGATTGTATACTGAATTTTTATTTTCTTCAGCTTCCTCAGACTCTGAGAGTGCTTATTCTGTGTGGTGACAGGATGGATTCAACTTAATTTTCCAGTTCTCTTTTTGTGTCTAATAGTTTGACTAACTATTGACTACTAACTTTGACTCTTAGGCAGTGTACAGTCAGTTACTGTTTTGTATGAGCCTGTTTTTGACTGGGAGAATCAATCTTCAGTATTCACTGAAGGCTATGAATGGTCTGTGATGCTAGTGAACTTTTTTCCTGTTATCATTGAATCATAGATAGTAGGGGTTGGAAGGGACCTAGAAGATTATCTAGTCCAACCCCCCTGCCTAATCAGTATCACCTAGACCAAGTCACCCAGGAACAGGTTATAAATATGGAAAAAAAAACCCAACCATTGATGTGTGAGTGGTGATTTCTGGTTCAGGCAAATTAGTAGTTCCAATTCTGACCTTTATTTTAGCAACAGTGCCTAGTAAATAGTTCTTTCCATAACTTTGCTTGTTTTGTCATTCCTGTCAAATAACTAATCCTCAAATGCACTGCTGTGCATCATCCATTCTAGCTCCTGTGCTTCAGGGTGCTTGGTCATTCACATTGTATGTATATTTAATTTTGGGCTTGTAAAGCAATGTTTAGTCAGTTGCTTTGGGCAATTTCAGCATTTGTTTACAAATGGGATGGCAGGGAGGAAGGGACCACTGGTTATGACACTGAGATCCTACACTGCTTCTGTAATTATTTTGCTCAGGAAACAGCAGGATGAGAACCTGTTGCACTATTTCTTGTGCATGACATTAGGAAGACAGTTGCTGTCCTGGAAAAGCTGTGTTGTGCTGTGGCATAATTCTGCCTTACAGGCTTGTCTCCTTACACACACTCTCATGTAGATTTGCACTATGAATGGCTGAGATCATGCTGATGAAACAGAAATGCTCCCCACCCCATCAGTGTATTTTTTTAATCCTTGGTGATTAAAAAATATATATATATACATATATATATATATTACTTTTTCTATATATTTAAACAGATCTCTTAGGT
>JAOEGS010022067.1:42687-56172 GCA_025447755.1 Corythornis vintsioides | reverse complement strand
AAAAAAAAAAAAAAAAATCAAAAAAAAAAAAAAGCTGAAAGCAAATAATGACATACATATATTTAGTTATTTTAACATACATATGAGATATTTTACTGTTTGGGGATCAAATGCCTCATGTTTAAATCTGCATATTTTTGTAATAGTCACAAAGAGTGCACAGTATATTTATTATATTCTTTTTGATTAATTTTATGTTTTATGAATCACATTTTGCTATGTGTAATTTCTCATACATAAACTCTTTCATCTATGCAAGAGAAACTTGCTGTTGTTATACAACACTTGCACAGTTTGTGATATAACCCCTTATTTTTTTTCCATCCCAACACACCCACCAGTTCAGTTTATCAACTCAGCAACTCACTAAATAAAAGCATGTATGTTTACACTTACCAGAGAAAAACAGAAAAGATTCATGTTGGTGTTGAGATTTGCTCCAGCGCCCCAAAATTCTGCACTCCAAACTCACGCCGCACAATGCAGCTCCTCCTTGCTCTCCCAGCTGTTTGTACATTTCTCCCTGGAGATTACTGCAAGATAAAATCCCTGCAATAATCCACTGGATTCAGAGCCCATTATCAAATGAGACAGGCCTCCCCAGGCCAGTACAGACTGTTTACTGAATTAAACAACAATGTATACTGACAAAAAAAAAAGCATGGTCTGAATGATTATGAGGGACTCAGGAAATGCTCCCTCACAGTCTATTGTTTCCATTTACTTTATCACCTAACAGAAATAAAACTCTTTCTGCCTAAGACTACTGCAACATACAGCTAACTCCCAAAGCAAATCTTCTCAGTTTACACAGATTATCAAAAGACACACAGAAATTCTTGGAAAATGCTGATTTTCTATACAGATGAATGAATTCACAAAATTCAGCAATTATTGTTCACCACATTTTGAATGGAAGCATCTTACTTAGGGACCTTGGACAAGAAATCTGTGGGCCACAATCAAATTATTTTAAAAATCCACAAAACCCAAACAAACTCCTCACACTCTGGGCCTGTATACTAAAGAAACTAAAGAATAATTACCAACTAGTGCCTAACATGTTGACTGCTTGATGATGGAGATTAGACAAAACCAATTTTCCTATTAGAAAACATGACAAATCTGGCAATTAAAAAATGGATAGTGTTCAAAGCTGATCCATAGGCTATAATGAGAGGTATCATAGTGCATACAGACAGAGAGATGAAGGATAAGTAATTGTAAAGAAAAAGAGTAGCCTATGTCACTAATGTGTAAATCAGCAAAATTCCATCATCTGTAGTGAAGTAGAGCAGTCTGAGGTAGAAATAGTGCTGAAAGTACTGTGAGTTTCTAATTATTTCAGATTATAAAATAACTGAAATTAGACTGGTTTTGAAATAGTGCCTTCCAAACCACAATTAATTTCCTATATCCCTTATGTGAGTGCTACAACATTTGGTTACATGAGCAAGCAACAGTTGATACCAAAGAGATAAGATGAAATTCACCACACTTACAGACTGGTAATGTAATTTTGTGACCAAGATCTTGATTTTATTTCTTTGGATCCAGAGCTTCATATTTGTAAATATCAAGTATCTTTTTCACTGTTCATACTTCTATTTAAGTTTATTCTAGCAATTTTGCAGTATGATCCTACACACCAGTGAATTTGAAATGTCTGTATTTTGGCAGGATAAATAGATTTTAACTCAAGTTAGTTTCTACCCTGAAAAAAAGAATCCAAACAAGTCTCACACAAAGGCACACCAACAAACAACAGAGGAGAGATAAGACTCAATAATTTACAAGGAAAACATCTTTGGTTTGCACTTTTCCAATTTACTGTGAAGTATATAAAAGTGTTTTTTGAAGGCTTTTTTTAGGCCTCCTTTTCAGGTATAATTTCAGATTGCTGTACACATTAGAAAAGCAAGGTTGCCTGTGAAGAGCTTAATGAAAAATGTTAACAGCAAATCAACAAGAGACTTCTCATTTACTTCTCCTACAGACTTTAGGAACACTAATAGATTTTGTCAATTACCATCTAGTGACACTTTTCTAATGTGATTATACAAAAAATAGACATCTGAGGGGCCTAACTTGCCACAGATGGGCTTGCATTTGCTTTGTGGCTAACTTGCTAGTTTCCTCATGAGGAAGTCCTTATCCTTCCTATGCCTTAAGCTCTCCAGCGGGAAAAACTAAAGTAACAGCACAAACCTCATGTGCAAAGTACCATGAAAGTAATGATCAAAAGCACTATGTCCCAGCTATGGAGAATGACCTCTCTTTTTTTTTTTTGTGTGTGTGTGTGTTTTTCAAACACCTACTTACAGTAATAACTATCTGGAGTGTTTCAGATAGACTGAAAAGCTGGTAAAAATGACAAGATAGAGTAAGGAACCAACACCTGAGTAACTCAGGGAGATGTTTTTCATTCAGATTCATTTAATCTCTTGATTTTGGGTTATAGCTTTTGAGGGAGTTTTGCTATGCATATTTACTCTGAAATCTTTAGGAGGAAGTTTTTTATCTTTATAACACAGATCCTCAAGGCAAGAGTAGCTAAGATAGTACAGATCTTATGTTGAGCTATTCAGTTCTCATTTTGCTTATATTTGAATACATGCAGAAAAAAAATAAGACCAACCTAAAATATAAGAAACAGCCTGTATTTACAGTTGCAGATACATACATATATTGCAAGCAACTATGTAGGAAAGCAAAAATGCAGAGCTGTACAAGGCAACCTTTTGTGAAGAGAGATGCTCATCTGGAAACTTTCTAGGGCATTGGGCCAACTCTTGTTTAAGTTGTTCTTACTTCACTGTTTGGACAGGTGCAATTCATCACCTTGAAATCTCATGAGCTAAGCACTATTCCACTGAAGTGTGAAAACCAGAGACAGACTTTTTGCGAATACCAAGCTAGAGATTGTAACTGGGAGTCACACCTGTTTAGGCTCTGTGGATGTGCCTCCTGAGTGCATGTCCCAGGTGGCTTGTTTGACTTCATTCTCCAAAAGGCAGACCTCCAGCATTCAATTGCTCTCATTTCATATCCTGGTGCATTCATCTTTTTGTTTCCAGCTGTATCAGCTTGAAGGCATTACACTGACAGTACTGGGTGAAAGTTAGTTATTCAAGTCAGGAATAAAATAATCAGTTCAAATATCCCCCTTGAGAGACAGAGAAATTCAATTCACTCTGATTTCCATTTTGCTGGGCTCATAGCTTTATAGAAAATATCCTTCAGTGAAAACTTCAAGTGGGATCCCAAAGCACTGCCTCAAATATTCTGCATGCAAGCCACTATGACCCAAGGAGTAAAGAACACAAAGTTGCTATTACATGGTTTTGAGTACTTTGTTAAGGCTCCTCTTATGAAAAGGTAGCATTCTAGAGCTTTACTAATTCACTGATACAGACATCAATAAGGGTCAAGTTTGTTGATAGGCCTAAACTATAGATGACATTACTGAACAGGTTAAGTCCCTCCTTAGGTGTGAGGAAACACCTACTGTAATAATTAAAATAAGATGCAAGAGCTTATGACTGGTTGATCAGGAAGAACGATATAAATAAAATACTCACAAGACTTCTTAATGCCACTTGATATCACAGCTGTCTGTGGAAAGAATTTTAGCTTTGAAAATAATTTAAAAAGCAGTAAGTAGAACAAATCTAAGTAGAAAAAAATGACGTATTAGCAGTTGTTAACCTGGACACATCTCAGTAAGTCTGGACTAATATTAACCTCTATCTTATCCCTTCTTTTTTTCCTTCCACACCTTATCTATCCTTAATGGAAAAGTATGTCTACTTTTCCTCTGATCATTATATTTGTTTTCTGAACATTTTCATACAGATTTAAACTAAGGACAACAATGTGATTGCCTAAATATAGTATATTAAATATATAACTAATCATATCTAAGAGGTCACATTTCTCTACTCACTACATATATAAGTCTGAATTATTACTTTATCATGAGCTTGAGGTAGACTTACTGTGTTGCTACTATGATTCACAGGCTATCCTGGTGGAAAATGAGAGATTCAGAAATAAAGTCAGTTACAGGCTTCTTCTTCATTCTCCCATTTCTTTGGAAAGAGACTCTGTGTCTCCTTTCAGCAAGTGAATACTTAATACACTACATATTCTCTAACAGGTGAAGGCAACCATGTAGGTGGCACATTGGATGAAAACCCTGCCTCATTTCACCTCCTTCTGTTCACCTACAATAGTCAGATGACAAAGCAGTTCTGTGTAGAACACTTTCCCTGTTGATGCACAACCCATGACCGAGTGCTCTATGAGAAGCCACTATTTGCACCTAGGAAACTGGTATTATAAAGTAAGTTCACCACCGTCTATTGTGAACATCCCCTGAAGACACTCAGAAAGGTAGAAAGCTGTGTTTCAGACCACAAACACAGTAGTGTCTCTAAGACAGAGCTACTGATATTTTATATTCCTGAATCAAATGTTTCAATCACTGGCTTTAAATTACATCTACTTAATAGTTTGGAAAAGCCTCACAAAGTACTAACTAAAAATCTGATTCTTTAAATGTTATTGATTTTTTTTTTCTTTTAGAATCTCCTTCAATTTAGACACAGCTTCTTCATTTTCTCCTTTTACATTCAGCAGCTAATTAAAAATTGCCAAGGAAAAACTTCACCACCATCCTCACCCCTGCCAAATTGAAGTATTCCATTCCTTTTTTGAAAAGACAGTTTTACAGATGCAAAGACCATTTGCAACACAGCAGTTTTTACAGCCTTGCAACAAGGAATTGCAAGAGACTTTCACTCAGTTAAAGATTGTTTGAACTTCACTAAGCATAATTAGACACAACATTTACTTCAGCATAGAAAATCAAGCAAATAAAAACATGAACACCAATATTCTGTAACTCAAAATCAAACAGGCAAATAAAATGCTTTATAAAATCCCAAGAAAGGTCTGTGCCTAATAAAGGCACTTGTAAAATTCCCATCAAACTCAGTTTAATCAGAATTTAATGCACCTTCTCCTGACAAATGATCATGTTTAATCACAACATCATAAAAGCACATGGTATTTCCCTGAAAATTCATTGTAACATTCAGCCATGCCTTGAAGCTAACATTCCTTCTAGGATAAATAATCATATTGTTTTTTCCCTTGCCCCAGAAGATTTACATATTTTTTTTCAGAGCAATTGTATTTTAATCAAAGGTAAAACTGCATCTCTGTACTAGAAAGGAAATGTGCATTTCTTATATGGGATGGCCAAATCCTCTGCTTTATAATTGTACTGAAATGCAATGAATCTGGCCCACACATTCTTTATTGCTATCTAGCACTCTACTGCAATTTAGAGTGAAAACTGCTAACTTCTATCGTCAGGCCAATTTATGTATTATCAGACAAAACTGATGTCTACAGTGAATTATGGGTATAGGAGTCATTATCTTCCAGGAGCACCTTGAAAACGAGATGTCTAATCTCAATAATGTAAGTTTGCTGGTTAAATAAATCCCCTGTGCTTAGTAATTCTATGCATTTATAGAAAAGATGTCACCACCACCCCACCTCCTTAGACTTTAAAAAATATTTTAAAGCCTCAAGGGGATTTGAATCCTCACTAAATAGACTTGATTTCTCTACTTACTACTTAGTATTCTTAACCACACAGTTCATGCATTTTTTGTTATGTAATGGATTGGGAAATTCAAAGAACCAGCCTATTTTGCAAACATTTAGCTTTGCATCAGCTCATTTCCCTTTTATTTTGATGGCTTTTGTTTTTAATATCAAGAAGACAGTCTTATTTAGCACCGCCTGCTTGAAACAGCTCCAAACAATCAAGGCTGCCCTCGAATTTTGTAGCCACCCAGGCCTTGCATGAGCAGTTAAGAAAAGAACTTCAAAAGGCCAGCAGAGGTTTTCCAATCCACTCCACAAGAAAGATTGCCTCTCCACTTTTGTCTGAGAATTCAGGCTGAGGACTTTAGTCATCTACTTCTTCCCTGAGAGCCTGGTCCAAAGCTAAATGAAGCCAAAAGGAATCCATCTATCCACCTGAGAGCTTCTGGCAACTTAGTTCAGAGTTGCTCTACTAATTTATATGCAAAGCTCTATACAGCTTGAGAACAGTCTTTCTAACCCAACTTGTACCCACTGCCTGTGGCCATAGGCACCTACTTCTATTCCCACCAACTGCCTTACCTCTGGAAGATACCCACAGATGGCTGCTGACAGCACCAAACTCCAAGTGAAACAGAGAGAGCCAGCTGGCTCACACAGTTGCCTGCACCTAGATGAGTAGCCTCTCAGCAGAATATATCACCACTGAGAAGAGGCTGGCTCCATCCTCCTGATACTTGCTCTTTACACATTTATAAACACTAATGAGGTCACCCCTCAGTCTTCTCCAAGCTAAAGAGACACAGCTCTGTCAGCCTTTTCTCATAAGATATTAGCAAAGCTTAATATTTTTAATCAGAGTTATGCCAGCTCATCCAGTGTCACCAAATATTTAAACCCGTGTAGCTAATTTTTGTGACAGTGCTGTTTTTTAGAGGCAAGGATACATCAACTGGCAATTTGAGCTTTTACATCCCTGTGCATGTGATTGAAGAGCCTCCAGCTTGGAATGGCCTAATTTTTGACTGTCCATGACTCTGCTATACTGTCTTACTGCCTCTCCATGTGTTACAGCATTTTTCTTCACTTCTACAAACATACACAAGAGAGGTGAACTGTATTTGCCTCTGAGGGCACCTTTAAAAAAAAAGTGGCAATCCTCATGCCCTATTGTAACTCATGTCTTTATGTACCTGCAAACTATGCCCTGTCTGGACAGACTATTTCTAGCTTTTATTAAGGTAATCACATGTGCAGAAAAGGCTGATGTTAAGGGAAAGAAGTCTGTACACTGCTGTCAGGACCTGTTACAGGAAGAATACATAATATATCAGTGTGTTCTAAGATATTTAGGGAAAACAAAATATAAAGTTGATTATCACATGCCAGTAAAAATTCCATTAGCTACACACTGTCTGCACCAGTTGCATTAAACCCAGGATTATACAGGGGGAACTGTAGATGTCATCTGCAGCCCTAGAATAACCTTGGCAACAAACCAGCACATATTCATTTCTGTGGAGAACAGTCTCACTTGCTGTAGCTGAGTCCTCATGGTACCTCAGACTGCCAAATTGTCTCAGAGCTAGTAACTGGATATTATCGCTCATTTAAATATATCATAGTTAAACAAGATGCTTGGAGTTGGCAGTTCCTGTAACTTTATTAAAGGTTGAGTAGATAGCATTTTCACACTCCTACCATGGTTTAGCAGAATGTGGTTACCTCACCAAAAGCCTAGGACTCTTGAAAACTGGCCCATATATGAACAAAACCAGTGGGAAAAACCCAAACAAACATTAGAGAAACCAAGCAAGCAAAAAACCAAACCAACACAACTGAGGAAATATCAGTGTTCTGCTTTAGGCAGAACAGGGTCTTTCAAAAGGAGGATTATTATCATCCTTACAAATTATAGATGGATTGAGAGCTGAGACAGAGGGGAAACTGCACACCAGAGTATTTCTGTATTTTCATAGAAAACTCTACCTGGATAGCCTAACTTCTTTTAACTTATGAAGAAATTGAACATTTAGGACAGTTCTTGAAGAAGACTGCATCCAGAAGTCTGCAGAATGATACAGATAACAGACACAGTTACAGCTCAAAGACTCATACATCAAATAGTGACTCATCCCTCCATGACTTCCCTTGCTCTTGTTTCACTCAAATTCTTTAAAGTAGGATTCAATGAAAGAGATGAGTTGTTTATCCTGGATAACCATGGAACGGCCAAGATTTACTCTAAATCTATTAAGTCCAGATGTGGTTCAACAACCTGTTACCCCAATGACACACAAAATAATACACTGCTGTATGCAGAAAGAAATAGCCAGTAATAAGCTCCAAATGTCCATCAGAAATAGCTTAGTGAATCACACACTTACTTGTTTACTGGTACAAACTGCTAAAAGCAGTTTTACCCAGTAGAGTGTAAAAGTAGGACTTAAAAGACACCTGGGGGTCCTGGTGGACAGCAGGATGAGCATAAGCCATCAATGTGCCCTTGTGGCCAAGAAAGCCAATGGCATCCTAGGGTGTATTAGAAGGGGTGTGGCTAGTAAGTCAAGAGAGGTTCTCTTCCCTTCTAGTCTGCCCTGATGAGGCCACATCTGGAGTATTGTGTCTGGTTCTGGGCCCCTCAATTCAGGAAGGATAGGTCACTGCTCAAGAGAGTCCAGCACAGAGCCACAGAGATGATTAAGGGAGTGGAACATCTACCTTATAAGGAAAGGCTGAGGGAGCTGGGGCTCTTTAGCTTGGAGAAGAGGAGACTGAGGGATGACCTCAGTCATGTTTATAAATATGTAAAAGGTGAGTATCAGGAGGATGGAGCCAGGCTCTTCTGTGTCATCCAATGATAGAACAAGGGGCAACAGGTGCAAGCTGGAACATAGGAAGTTTCATATAAATATGAGAAAAAAATTTATTAATGGTGAGGGTGACAGACACTGGAACAGGATGTCCAGGAGGTTGTGGAGTCTTCTTCTCTGGAGACATTAAAAAACCACCTTGAGAGGTTCCTCTGTGACCTGATCTAGGTGATCCTGCTCCAGCAGGGGGGTTGGACTAGATGATCTTTCCAGGTCCTTTCCTAACTTTCTGTGATTCTGTGATTCTATGATACAGTAGAATTCTTGACAGTATTGAGCAGCTAGACAGCTATCCTACATTTAAGTAAAATCAGGATCTATAATTTATGCATTTATGTTCCTATGTTATCATTGTGATTAATCTGATTGTTTCTTCAGAGACAACTTACCCAAAGCAGCTTTGCAGAAAGAGTAAGGGAGTAGACTGGACTTGTCCTTCCTGCTATCTCTTAGCTGTCAGCCCACCAATTGCATCATCCTCTTTCACTATGGGAATTAGGGTTAACATTTTCTGTTCTCCTCTTCTATGTTATTTATTCAACCGCCAGGTGAGAGACTTTCTCCTCTCAAACCTTGAATTAGCTCTTATACTTGATACAGACTAATTATATACCAGTTGAACTAAGGAGAGGGTGTGTGTGTGTGCACACATACGTATGTTTGCATATGACTTTCTGGCATGGTTGCTAGAGCAGTCAGTTGAAAGGGAGTACAATTGGATTCCCCAGTCCTGGCTCCAATAAAAAAATTAAACATTAATTTAGTTCACTGAAGCAGAAATGAAAATTATTGCAGCAAGTCAAATAAAATGTTTTGGAGGACTGGTTATAGATGTTCAAGCAAGAAATCTGCAGAAGATGGAAATCTGAACCACACACTGGAGTTGTAGACTTGTGTCCTCAGCATCCAGTGAAATATTTTCTTATCCTTAGAATGAAACTGGAAACAGTTTTAATTCTTCAGTTAGTCTTATGGCAAAGTTTTAAATCAGTTGATCACTTTCTGGATGAAATATGTAATCTTGAGGCAGATAACTATATATGTAAACACTAGTTTCTAGAAACTGGTTTAAAATAATGCCTGGAAGACCTTCTGGTCTTTTCCTTATTACAATCCATGTTATATTCATGGGTTTATCTACAAATGGAACAAGAATTCTGTGATGTCATCAGTTTTATAGAAAATCATAGTAAACCTGCCACTTGAGCATGTTAACTTTTTGTAGAAACTCAGAAATAATTGAAAAACTAATGCCATCATAAAGCTCTGCTAAATCTAAGACTGCAGCTTAAACAGAAGTGTCTAGGAAAAATACCAAAGCATACAAGTGAAAACAAACATGACTGGGATATAATTACAAGGGATAATGAGACTTTGGTTGTAATCTCTGGCATGTATTGGTATTACCAGCTGAATCTTTGGATTGGCCTGATCCAAAGTCTGCTAAATGTTAATGAGGGTATTTCTTTTTATTTTAATAGGTTCTGAACTTAATCCTAAACCATTTTGGTTTTGTGATGTAAAGCACGGTATAGGAACACAAATCTTGTATGACATTAAGTATCACAAACAGTGTCTCATTATTCCTTATTTTTAATGCAGGAAAAATAGCCGGTTTAGAAATAAAGACAAGAAAATAAATTTTTTCAGCAGTGCATTTCTTGGGTCCATGTGCTTAGATTTTAGCTCAGAGAAACTATAATCAATATTTCCAGGTGAAGCAATAAATTTCCAATTTGGCATGTGAATAAAACTTCTAATGCAACTTTGACTTTAATTTTAGTTTCAGTCTGTTATTACTAATGAAAAAAAATACTTCCTAGCTTTTCTAATGTATCAGCTAGATAAATTGTTAACACTTAAGAACTCCCCAGGCAGTAATGAATGACACAGTTTTCTGTGTTATCCCTGATAAAGTTTAGGATATGGAAAGCAGTTTAATCCTCTTTCTATACTCTCCCATCTGTTCTTTAGAGCTACCACAGTAAATTACTACATACTGAAGCACTGCTTCAGATGCAATTTTGTATTTTCAAAACTGAGATAATTTTACTCCACAGTCTATTTTTAAGCTTTTTTAAAAAATTAAAATGTTTAAGGAAGTCAATTCAGATAAAACTGTTGAATTTAAGAGATGGATGGTAATTGTGAGTGAAGCAGAACTTTCATAAAGGTTGCTCAATATACAGAGTTAAGTCAAACTAATCACTCTGTTTACAGAACATCTGCAATGCAAAGTGTTAAAATTCAACTCAATTATAATATTTTGTTAATTATAAGACACTCTTTATGCAGGAGTAGTTACTGACAAATATAGCTTGAGGCACTCTCTTTATTGTACCTTAAATATGTTATTGCCTATGCCTAATGTCTTTGATTTGGCATTCCTGTTGCAGAATGAATTTACTTCATACAGTTTCACCATTAACTTTTTTAGTCACTCATTTTTTTCTCTGGGAGGGAAGCTTAAGTTTCATGTTAGATTTTTCCACATTTTATGAGATGTATATTTTGCTGCTGTCTAATCATTATGGGTAAAGGGACTGATTTACTATTTACTGGAGTAAACTGACAAACTCAGAGGTTGAGCATAAGCAGCTGCTCCAAAAGTAGAACTGAATAAAGAGAGAGGGAGACCGATTTAATAAACCTCTTTATCTTGCATTTTTCTGCATCTACATAAAAACCTACATTTAATAGTTCTATAGAAATCCAGTCATTCCAGTGTCTTACTCAGGCTACCATATGGTTGTGGAACAGCTGGATAATGTTAAATCTTCACAAAATTGAGATTATACTTACAGGAAGCATCAGAAATACTTTGGTGAATCTGCAGCCACAGTGCAGCATCTAAGACAAGCAGCCACAAATTATCAAAAGACTCAGCCACAGAAAGAGTTCCTCTGTAACCTTTTGTTACTTTAAATTTCCAAATGACATATTACTACCTATCCTGTGTCCTGGGATTAACCTGAAGAATATAGCCCATCCCACCTGATGACCTAAACCCAACTAAACAAACATCTGTCACCTCATAAACTGATTATGGCAATACAGCACTTTCTCTGATTCTTGGAAATTGCTTCTAAGACTACTGATTAGTCAAACCTGAGTTGAATCTCTTGAATTCAGGGTGGAGAAAAAGGGTCTGTAGATTTTTCAGGGCAGTCAGATAAACCAATTCTGCAGAGGACAACCTGACAACGTTGAATCAGAGTTACTTCACACTGTGTATGCCAGTAATAAACTCCTCCTGTTCATTTTATTGTCTCTAGGTCTTCATTGTCACACTCTGGCTGCTGGGATTGCTAAGGAACAGTTTTCTTTCTATCTTCACTGCCCTACCCACACTATCTGCTCCTCTACTGTGGTGTAGATGTGATCTATCTGGACTTCTGCAAAGCTTTTGACACAGTTCCCCACAACATCCTACTTGCCAAGTTGGAGAGATATGGATTTGATGTTCAGTGGATAAGGAATTGGCTGGTTGGTTACATCCAGAGGGTGGTGGTCAATAGCTCAATGTCCAGATGGAGATCAGTGACAAGTGGTGTCCCTCAGAGGTCTGTACTGGGACCTGTACTATTTAATATTTTCATTAATGATATTAAGAGTGGGATTGAGAGCACCATCAGCAAGTTTGCAGATTAACACCTCTTCTATGAGGACAGGCTGAAGGAGCTGGAGTTGTTCAGCCTGGAGAAGAGAAGGTCCAGGGAGACCTTATAGCCACCTTCCAGTACCCGAAAGGGGCCTACAGGAAGGCCGGAGAGGGGCTGTTTATGAGGGCCTCTAGTGAAAGGACGAGGGGTAATGGGTTTAAATTAGAGAAGAGGAGATTTAGACTAGGTATCAGGAAGAGGTTTTTTACCTTGAGGGTGGTGGATCAGTCTTAAGTTTGCCTCCCTGTACCTAGTGTTGTACCTAGTGTGATGCTATCAATATTGACAGTAATCCAAGGGATCATGTAGGAAAAGCAGGGAGGGGATTTAAACCCTGCCTCTGGGAGAGAAAGGAAGCTCACTTCAAAGCTGATGTGAAGAGGTGAGAGAATTGAGTTACCTTGAGCCCAGGAAGGTCAGGGAATAGGGATAACTGCTGGAAACCTCCTGCATCCCTCCTCACCCCTGTCCCCACACCCTCCCTGAAAAGCTGGAGGGCAGCCTGCAGGTCTCTGCTTCCTGCAAAGGAGGAGAACGCTCCCCAAAGACAGTATTCGTCTCCCTGTGAACCCCCGGTGGACTCTGAAGAACAGGAGGGAGAAACAAAAACATGGAGAAGGAAGAGAAGGACTTGGCTATTCTTCTGCAGTTTAACCTGATGTCATTTCATAAAATGTTTCTCAAGGGCATGACAAAGCGTAGAGGCCTCCTTAAAGGAGAGGAACTGTTAAATCCTTCCAGCTAAGCTTGACAGATTTTACGATAACAGAAAATGAAGCAATCTAAGAATATGCTTTTCCAGCAAACAAAGCATGTAAGAAGATTCATTTGAATGCTTTTAATCACCCAATCCAAAGAGAATTCATGGTTTCCAGTACTGGCCTTAAAAAAAATTATTTTTGTGGCTATAATACTACTTGAGTATGTGTTGTTTATTGTACTGCTGTATGCAATAATGAGTTAGAGGCATACAAACAGAAAGCAAGTAGGTTTTTGAAATAGCTAGATAAAAAATAGCAAGTCTGTATAAACTGTTGATAAAATACTATATTTGGTGTAGGTGAAATTAAGTTTAGGCATTGGATACAAACTTAATTGGATATAAACATGGTTTTCTTAAGGGAACAATAAAATTAGTTGACCTTTTAGTGAATTTGTATGTTAGGTTGGAAATCTCTGTAAACAAGGTAACAGATATTTTGGAACTGAGCATTTATATAAACTGCTAATGAACAAATGATGGGATTTTGGAGATATACGAAATTATTGCTTGAACAACACTATGACTCAGCAAACATCATAATATAGGAGGAATGTAAATAAAATAC
>JAOEGS010022067.1:25526-42587 GCA_025447755.1 Corythornis vintsioides | reverse complement strand
AAAATACTAAATATAAAAAAATATTAAAGTATACATATTAAATATTAAAATATTCAAAGTATATTCCATGATATTCAAAAATTACTGTGGAGTATCAAGCCAAAGGATGGAACACAATTAAAACTTGATTTAGCCATAAAAGTAGAAGAGGATTCACTCACAGGAGGATCTGTTTCTATAAGACATCTTTGTCAAGTCCTATGAAGCCAAAGAAATCCTGACTAGGATGTAGTCTCCTTAATAGCAAAAGGACATGAATAATAGTGTTTACCTTGTATGTCACTATGTCTACCATGCAAGTGTACCATATTTTCTACTAATTTTTTTGATGGCATTCATGGAACTGTTTAGAAGGAAGAGCTTCATTCAACAGCCATCAGAGAGATTTACCTAGCCTACAATCAACAACCTCATCACTGGAGTTTAGGATACAGAAAACTTGAGTCTCATTGTGAAACCAGAATGTATGACATGAAAACCTGGGGGAATATTTAACAATAGAGTAAAATGACAAGTCAGAAGGTTTTGATAAAACTGTTAAAATTATTTTTGTCAAAAGAATAAAAAAAAGTGCTTCCTCTTGAAATGCTTTTTGAAATAATTATTTCCTAATCAGCTCTGGTCATAAGTCATTATTAAGGGTATTAGTGTTATTTAATCCCTTCAACAAGAAAAAAAGCACCATTAAATGACAGAGATGTCACTTGTTCTCTTGTGTCCAAATGTGCCAAAACTGTTTTAAGAGGCAGCAAGCAACATGTGAAAATATTAGTGTAACCAGCCAGAGACAGATTACATTCAGGCTCGTAAAGAATTAGAGCAATAAGAAGGAAGGGAAAGGTGGGGGTGTTAAGAGGAAGATGAAACAAAGGAGGATACAAGAGGGCTCCCTTCATTCCCTGTCTTGAGTTCACTTGCAGACATAAGAGCCAATCTGTTTTTTTTCAGCTTTGTAGAAATGTTAAGAGTGTTGAAAGCAGCATCCATCATTTCACCAAAGGGGACAGGGATTTGACCCTATTCACTCATGCACTGGCCCACAGAGCTGGCTGCGTTGTACGCTGTACACTCTATTAAGAAAACTCTGTCAGAGGCTACCAGAGGGATTTCAGGAGTGGATAATGTTCTCTGAGTGACTCCTTCTATTCTTTGGAGATGAGGTGTCAAGGGGGGTAGCTAGCCCAGACAGTCCCAAGAACCTTTGAACACCTTCATGATGGTTAATGATGTACTTTCCACAAAGCACGTATAACCATTCTATACACTGAGTTAAATAATTGTGGTTAATTGGTGGTGGCCTTAATTAAACTTTTGCTGAGCAAATTTAGTTAATCATTCAAAACACATTTGTGAGAATCTGCAAAATGAGCAGCTTACCCTCCACCTTTGTGAAATTACTGTTAATCATTCACTAATGTCTGCATCATCCTATTTAAACCTTCCCCCAGTGGTTTCAGACTTCTGCTTGCTAATCCACCACAGGGGAGTGATATGTAAACATGCAAATACATTTTTATAGGCTTTTCCTCTTTGTGGTGGGTAGGGTCTATCAAGCTATATTTATAGCCTCACCAAGAATTATTTATAATTCAGTCATCTCACATTCAATTGAATTAATTTAAAGGTATAATTCAATTTAACAAACATGCAGCTCAGTGTACTGAGCAGTGAGACATACTGCAGCTGTTTCAGGCATGCTGCACTTCACCTCATCTTTCTGCTTTCAGACAGCCTCCTGGCTCAGTGGTATTCTTATGCATCAAACCAAGTACCACACCAGAACAACAGTGGATCATAACAAGACAAAAATAGCTTTTAAGCCTCTAAAGCTGTGTAACTATTACCTAGACATCCTAAATTTCTCAAAATTCTCCTTCTCCATGAAGAGCATGTCCTTTACTGTGCAGCTCTCTATTATAAAATGCTGTTGATATGAACTACTGCACTCTTGCTCCTAACTCTGCTGAAATCCATTATAGACAACCCTTTCCTGTGATTTACACCTCATTATAAAAATCAAATTTCTTGGCTGTCAGAATTAAATTGACTGCAGCAAGCTGAAGGAACTAACTCCATTTTGATGTTGTGCATGCAGAGCCATCACAACCTGTTTGAGGGTCTAACTTCAAATGTGATGGAAGGATATCCTATAAATGAAGAGCTCTCTTAGAAAGGAAAAAGAAAACCTGATTATCAGATTAAGTGAAGAAAGTGCAAACTGTCTCTCTCCGAACACTAAACCTACTCCTCACTGCATTTTAAGCATAACCCAAAAATGTGTTATTCTCTAGGCCATAGTCTCAGACCCCATGCCATGGCTTAGATGAAAAGCTATTACAAAAGAAATCCTTTCCTAGCCTACTTCCTCCCTTAGCAGCTGCCATGCAGCCTCACTCCACTCAAGAGTCCTTAGATTTGTCTCTTTCCTAACACTTTGCCTAATTATAATACTAATCCTAATGGTGGATATGGACTATGATTCAGCTAAGGATGAACGGCAGTGGCCCAGAAAATATATGTTTTGGCAGTCTATTCCATCTTTAGCAAATTCTCTGCAGACAGACTCCAAGGGGGGTTGTGTGTTCTGTCTGTCTCCTAACTCTAACCCTAATGCTAAAGTGAAGCATCTGAGCTTTAATACAAATTACCAGACACGTCCCAGATGACAATGGTGTCAAGAGATAAATATTTAGCAACCTAATCCTATTCTCAGTGTTCTCTATCTGGAATATTGTGTCCAGTTTTGGGCACCCCAGTTCAGGAAAGACAGAGAACTGCACAGAGTTCAGCGCAGGGCCACCAAGATGATTAGGGGAATGGAGCATCTCCCTTATGAGGAGAGGCTGAGAGAGCTGGGGCTCTTTAGCGTGGAGAGGCGGAGACTGAGAGGGGACCTCATCAGTGTCTATCAATATGCTAAAGGCGAGTGTAGGAGGATGGAGCCAGACTCTGCTCAGTGTCATCCAATGACAGGACAAGAGGCAATGGGAGTAAGATGGAGCACAAGAGGTTTAAGGTGAACACAAGGAAAAAACTTTTTCTACTACCAACGGAGTAGTGGGTGAGTACCATGGTACTAGATAGCTTTTGGATTAGGGTTAGGAAAGTGACAAAGATTGACCTTTTATTGGAGTGTGACAGCAAAGAATCACAGAATCACAGAATGTTAGGGGTTGGAAGGGAGCTCCTGGGTTTCTCTCTCACCCAACTGTGACTTCAATATGAGGGGTGACATGAGCCTTACTTGAGGATCCCCAGTCATAGTCTAGGTGAAAAACTGTTCAGTAGAATAATTATTCTGTAGGCCACCTCTTTTCCTGGCACTCCCTTTGCATCCC
Source organism: Corythornis vintsioides (assembly GCA_025447755.1). NCBI lineage: Eukaryota > Metazoa > Chordata > Aves > Coraciiformes > Alcedinidae > Corythornis > Corythornis vintsioides. The sequence continues at coordinate 39,249 of JAOEGS010022067.1, read as the reverse complement.
TGCTCCATCATTGTTCTTTGCCCCTCTCCTAACCTTTCTCCTAAGTTTAGTCTTGGGCTGAACCTTACCCCAGGACCCTGATGTCTCTCCTTTAGTCGACATGATACCATCTAAAATGTCACATCAAAAACCAAAGAAAATTATGTGCAACTATTTTAATTTCTAAGTAATATTACATTTTTGGTTTACATGTAAATAATTCATTTTTATTGCTAATTATTTCCTGAATTAAAGTAAGAAGCACTGTACATGTTCAACGGATCCTACATTATATCTTTCTTCATTCATCTAATCAACCTTTTGTCATTAGCACTGAAATATTACTTATATTCCAAACTTCCTTACAACCATTGTTAATTCTGGAAAAAGGATTATTTTAAAATTGACAAGAATATATTGTATGGCCCATATACACAATAAAACAAAGGCTTCAAGTTTATGTTTTTCCTTAAAAAAATAGATTATTTTCTGTTATTCTCTATCATTACCAATCTACCTTAAAACTGAAAAAATAATGTATTGCTGTTACTGCTTTGTGTATCCCATATCAACGCAGCAATGTACCTTATCAAAACAAAAAAGCTGAATAAGTCAAATGCATCATATGAATAAACTGGAAAAAGAATTCTCTAGATTTTTCTGTTTTGATACCTCTGGACTTATTTTCTTAATAGAAGGGACCATATTTATAACTTGATAGGTCATTCTTGAATTGATATGTCACTTCAAGCTTTAAAGGCAGCCATCCTCTTAGCACAGATTCTGATTTTAGTAAAACCTGAAATTTCCAACTATATCAGGCTTTGGACCAAAATGGTTTATTATTGGTCCACTCCTCACCTCCATCATATCTGAAGAATGTCATGGCCTTACAATGGCACACTTTTTGAAACCTTTCCAATTTCAGATACTTCCTTTCTCTTCAAATACCTCATTGCTTTTGCATCAATTACAGCATGACCTAAAGCCACACTGGCAGTGAATGTGATATATAGTAGGATCCATTTAAATGAATTTCTGATGAAAGAATAAAACTGTTAAAAGAATAAATTTACTGCACAGATTTATACAAATCCTGTATATGCACTGAAATCCTCTTAAAGGAAAAACTGATGGAAGATTAAAATGTTAAATGAATTAAAACCCAGCATTCTAGTGAAATATAATGATTATTTGACCTATTAAATGAATAGCACTGCTGACCAATAATGGGAAGTATTCAAATATATGTCAATTTAAAATACATAGTGAAAAAATGTAAAGCAAACAGCGATCAATGGGAATATCTATTACAACTATAAACTTACAGACAGCAGTGAAATGTTCTTGAAAGGTCTTTGTTCACCCAGGCATGAAGCTACCAAGTCCTTCACTTCTGTTGAGAAAGAGAGAATTTTAATGATTATTAAAAGTTATTCATTGCACAGCATAAATGTAATTTTTGCTTCACTTAATTTCAACATATTAAAATGTCTGAGAAAACCAATTGCTTCCCTTCCAGTGGGACTCTTCATGTGTGGTAAATTTTTTGGGATCTGTTTTAGAAAGGATATTGGCCAATATTTTCCAGTTAGGGCTGTCTGTTTTCCATTTTATTGAAAGTATCTTTTAAAACTGTGCTAAATTTGTCATGAACAGTTTAACATAGAAAAAAAAAAAGTGTTGTGAGCATTTTAACATTTACTTATTGTAATTGTAATATATAGTTGAGGACATAGCATATAGACACATTTCTGATAAATATTATGTCCATGTATTTCAATGTTAAATAAAAAAATAAGATTTTTGTCTTCCCCCATCAAAAGCACTATTTTGGTAAAACTAAAATCCTGTGATGCGATCCCATTTGGAAAAAAAAATGCAAGCTTTATCTTGAGTTTGGCTAGATCTTCAAGTAACTGGTTTCAGGTTTAAATCCCAGATTAAACCACTAAAAACATGCTCTCTAAATCCCTTGGCAATGAGTTGAAAATGACTTTATACATCAGCTTCCTACCTGCAAAAATTTGAGTTCATATTCAGTTTAGGCCATAGGTGAAATGAGTTTGTTAGTCACAATCTAGTATGTAATAAATTCATTTCTTGATCACAAAATTACTGTACTACCCAATTAAATATTGTCCAAGGGCACTGTTCATTAGAGATGGAGGCCCAACAATGGATATTAGAGACTGAAGTTCATTGTGTGAAAAACTGTAGAACCTTAGGTAGTCTTGGTAGTGAGATGCTATGCATGGAAATGGTATCCTTCCTTCTGTCAGGTCTTCACATTTGCACCACTTCATGTTCATATGACCTTACAAATCTCAAAATTTTAATATCAAGAAGTAATATAAATATTGAGAGACAGCCTTCTCTGCAGAAAATGCTTTGTAGAAATTCAAGGGTTTTCTCAGTGACTACTTACACAACTGGGATTATCCTTTGCCATTTATCTCAAAGCCTGTATTTCTGAAGGATAATGTATGGATAAGGCAAGGCCTTCACTGGAGAGGTCTGTCTGGTAGTGCAGCATGCTGAAAGCTGCAATTTACCTATAGTGAGGGAACTAATTATGAACAAACTGCAGGCCACCAGAAGAATGCACATATAAGGCTACAAATGTATCTGTCCTTTCTTACACATTCAGATCACATTCTTATACATTCAGATCAGGTAGCTTCAACCCGTCTAACGCCTTCTTTGCCAAACTCTTAAATATTTGATATTTTTAAAATATTAAATATTTTACAGTGGGAAAAGAGGTGTGGAGAAGAAGCTTTCATTGAAGCACTGCAGTGTATATATACAAGTGCAGGAAGTTGAATGTTCAAAGGGATTCTGAGTTGCATCTTAGTGGGGCAGACCACACAATTGGAGAACACATTGAAAGAACTGGTAATGAGTAATGAAATAATTACATTACTGGCAATGGTAAATGAGAATGAAAACAACACATCAGTGTATAAGCTGAAAAAAACCCCAAACAACAAACCAGACAAACCATTCAAAAAAAACCAAACTCCAAAAAAACCTAAACCAGAAAAACACTGAGAGTGGATAAGAAATTATCTGCTATTGCCTAAAAGAAACAATAGGGGAAAAGATAAAGCAAGAAGGCCTGTGGGTGACTTTGACCTCAGTATCTTGTGAATCCTTTCTTCCCATGTGTTCTCCAGGGTGAAGAAATTCCACACTTCAGATCAATTCTATTGATGCAAAACAGGAATGTGCAATGATTAAATGATCTGTGTGAGGTGAAACAGAAATAAAGGCCAAATACTGACCACAAGACACCCTGGATCCCAACTCAGACAGTTTGAGCTAATAACTGTTGGCTGGTATGGACAGGAGTCTGATATCCTCCTACTCTCTGCAGAGCCTCTCTATATTTTCCCAGTATAGGTCTATTAAATGAAGGGCATCTTACTTAATTAAGATGCTAGTCAAGCTAAGCAGCTGATAATGTCTCAAAACATTTTGCCTTTCTCAATTTTCTGAACTCTGAAGAGTTAGAAACAAAGGCACATCCAGAAATTGTTCATTTTTTTATCTTTTGATAGGTGGGCAGAGAGAAAAGCAAACTATGCCCCATCACATCATAGAGTTCAACGCTTCCCATAGCACAGAGAAACAAAAGAAAAAATTCTCTACTCACAAAATATCTACCCATGCTGACAACTAATTTAGGTCCAATACACATGCCATGCAGGAAGAATAAATTCTTATGACAGATCAAATCTGAAATCCAGAGCAGCCTGGTAGTCATGTTGAAGTAACACACTGTTTGCATACTGATGTCTGAGGTACTGCTTTTTGTTTTGAAAAATCATATTAATGCCAGTTCACTGGAAGCATAGGTATCATATAAAAATAAATTAGGAAATCCAGCTGGAGTGAGTAGTTTGTTAACAGCTCATTCTGTAGCTGGGGAAGACACCATCTGTTTTTTTTGGGGGGTTGGTTTTTTTGGTGCTTTTTGTTTTGTGGGTTTTTTTGTGTGTGTGGGTGGGTTTTTTTTGGTGGGGAAAACTGTTTGCAAAATAGAAGTTATGGATATGCTTCTTTTTTTCCTTTCAGCTTTTGAGATTTAAAATACCTCATCTATTTTTATAGATTCTGTGTGCCCTGTGGAGTCATTTAATGTATAATTTTGATCTGTTGATAGTTCACTGCACATTTAGAAAAAAAAACCAAAATTCAGTAGATTATTTTGTGTTCAAATGATCTTTGAGACTTGTTATCTGCTTCTTAGTTAAGTAGTTCTTTAGCCCCATGTGTTCAGAATTTTGAGAGTTGCTTTAAATAGATCTGATCTTGTATGCACTTCATCTGCATAACTCCTCCTCAAGAAATCTACAGCACAATAAACAAATACAAGAACTTAATGTATCTCCTCGGTGGTTCTGCATGACTTTTACTTCACCTCTTGAACCTCTTCAACACGCTGTCAAACTGACTGTGCTCTCTGCTTATCTGAGATTACTTTCTTTCCACTGAAATGCAGTTCATTACTTTCTTCCATGGAATTCTAAATCTGTTCTCTAATAGATTTCTAATCCTTAGCAAGCCTATGAATTACGAAGCAACCACTGTGCTTGCCATATGGTTAACCTGATTTTCAGTGACCCTGACACATAATTTTCATTAAGAGCATTTGATTAGGAAAATACCACACCAACAAGAATGTGATTCCCCTTTCTGAATTTCCCTTATCGTTCTGAGGAGATTCTGATTATCACATACCCTCTAGTCTCTATGAAGAGCTGTGATTGTTTCCCCTCAGAAACAATCAGAAAAATGTTTTCTGTGGTGGTTTATTATGGTGTAGAGGTCTTTAAGTAATTATTTTAATACTTTTTTTAGAGATACTTCCCAATGTTGGGCTACACCAGTCGCCATTCTGTGATTTGGATTCTGTGATTCAGTGATCTTTGTGAATGACTCTTGCTGAAAAAAGACATTTAGAAAGTAATTAAGTACTCAGGTGATTGAACATGTTCTTTCCACAATTAAAACATATAGAACTTTTTGATTTCAGTTAAGATTCTGTTAGCATGACAGAACAACTCCCCCTTATCTTTCATATACCTAGCATGCCCAGAGCAATGGTGACGAGTCACGTCATAGGGAGTTCATAGGCATCTGAGAAGAGGCACAACAACAGTGTCCAAGCAGTGATACAAGCCTGATACACACATAATACAAAAATGATGATGCAGTGCTTGAATATCTCTTGGATTTTTTTTTTTGCATCATCACCTACTTATTTCACATTCTGTTTGTCATCACTACTTTGGCAAACAGCCTATTTCATCAATTTTAATATTCCTTTTGTATAAACAGCACATACAAAAGCTCAGTTTTTGAATAGCTCATTAAGCTCTTCACTTGTTAAAGGTTGATTTGTTAAAATGTATTTGGTAGCTGCATCATCATTTCTTCACTATCAGGGTGGTGAGACACTGGAACAGGTTACCCAGAGAAGCTGTGGATGCTCCATCACGGGATGTGTTCAAGATTGGGTTGGATGGGGCTCTGACCAACCTGGTCTAGTGGGAAGTGTCCCTGCCTATGGAAGGGAGTTTGGAACCAGATGATTAAGGTCCCTTCCAACCCAAACCATTCTATGATTCTATTGTCATTTGTGTTATGACATCATCAGAACTTGTGATGGTAAAAGCTGTAAGAATTTAAATAAAGGTATTATAAAACTTACATTTATATTTTGACCAATAATTTCACAGTGGAAAAATATCAGATCCATCACTTTCCAGATGCATAAACATCTGTGTTTCTATTCCTGGTCAACACTGGAACACATTCCATTGCCCGCTTACATGGTATTTTCCCTGCTGATGTAATTAGTAGACAGAACAGGATTGTAAGGCTCTGATCTGCTATGACCAGAGATTTCAGTGTTGTGAACAAGCTGCATGCACACTTTTAAAACTACTCCCAGTTTAGGAACATGTACCAAAGCTATGTCAGCAGCCTGGCTTACCTGTAACTTTAGTGGATGAAAACCAACCCCAGACCATTTGAAGTGGCCGAGTTCCATATACTAAAGTGAGATTGAAAACTAGCAATGACACAATTCTGTCTGTGCCTTTAAATTGACTATTGATCTCCACAAATAGCACTGACTATAGTGAAGGATGTTTCAGCACTAAAAGCTGGTTATTGAGAACCACCTCTCTCTCGAGACAAGAACATTCTTCTCTCTTTTCTTGCTTCATTAACACATCAGTGAATCCATCTGGTACAAGAGCTTCCAGACACCTCTCGGAAAAAGTTTAGCCTTTTAGGACGTGACATTTCCCACCTGGAACTGTATCTATTTCTATGAAAATCAAAAACTAGGTGTATCTCTTGGCTATTAAATCCTAATTTTTTAATGAGAATCCATCATTCATGCTGGTGACCTAATCTCTGTGAAGTCAATGTGAAAGAAAATGGCAATTCACAGACCCTAAAACACATAGTCATTCAGAAGTCTTCCACTAGATTCCTTGCAAATGAGTTAAAATATTGTTTGCCAGACAAAAAAAAAAAAAAAAAAGAAAAAGACAAATAATTTAAAGGATCAGTCAAGAAAACTGTGACCTCTTCCACACTCAGTGCATGAAAAAAATTAACAGAAAAAGAAACATTCATAATTTACATTATTAATAAATAATTACCCATTGAGCTCTCTTTTCTGACCATTCACTGCCAGTGAGGAACATATTATAACCACAACCACAAGTTTTCTCTTTCTAAATATTTTTTTTATCTCCTGTGTTCTTCAGAAATGTTGTCAGATTTGCAACCATTGAAAGTAGGCATGACTTTAATTACTTCAGTTCAGTAATGTGATTTACACCAGTCAAGGACCTATCTCCAGCTCTGCTTCTCTCCCTTTTTTCTTCCTCTACTTGCATAAAATATTTGTTAACTCATATACACAATCCCACTGAATTACTCACCGGAGTAAGTGAAGGTTACACGATTAGGTCTCTGATTCAGACTTATGATGTGACTTTAGTTACATACTTATTTTTTGTCTTTTTTTTTTTTTTTTTTTAACATGTATGGAAAAGGAGATGCACACTACCAAATCTAAATCACCATAACCTGCTGTTTGTCCTTTTTTCTCCTTTTGCTCTATATCCAGTCCTCTTGATTGATGGTAGCTGTGTGTATGGAAGCAATTAGATTCACCTAGAACTTAGGAGAAAAAAGGATCCTTTTGAGCCTTATGTATTAAATTTTAGGCTTTGAGTTCTGTGGATATCTCAATATACTCAAACTGTGGTACACTTTGAAAATATGACTCACCTCACTATCTCTCTATATCTCCTGATAGCTGATAAATACATGTAAGTCACTCATAGCATCAGTTCTCCTTGCAGGACTGTCTTGCACTTCCCAGGGAGCATAGCACACACAATATTCATAAAATGGATGCCCACTTCACATATGCCTAATGATACTATATCTGCCAGCATATATCATTCAAACCCAAAGCACTGTTGCCACCTGACCCCTGAAGAGCACACAGTAGTCAGGGTTCAAAACTACAAAAATTCTGCCAGCTGCAGTCAGATGATTTCACCTGCAACATCTGATGCACCTCCTCATCAAAGTTACATAAAACCTCCTAATAAATACCATTATATGAGACGGAATTCCTGTCAACTCACTTGGGAGAATTATCCATCACTTAGAGGCTCTGAAAACAGCCCATCCTATGAACCTGTAGGCACAAAAAAGCCACAGGTACCAGAGGACTAGACCATCACAAATGGTGGGGCCAGAAAAGAGCCACTACAATAAGGAAGGAACTCTCTAGATAGATCAGATGTGTATCCATGGTCATTAAACTATATGTTGAGTTCTCCCATTAACATCAAGAGACAGTGATCCCACTGTCCATATGTCTGCAGCAGTTACTGAAACTTACTTCTCAAAATAGTGCCTTGACTTCTTTCCCTTGATATTTTTCAGTGAAGAGGATCACTGGATGAACAGGTTATAAGACCAGAAGCTGCTTGGTAAAAAAAAAAAAAAACAAACAACAAAATACAAAGCTTTGCTCCAGACCGTGCGTTGCAGGTGAAGACTTCTCACTGAGCTTGGGCAGGAGCTAGGATCTCTTGAAGATATGTTTTTTCATGTCAGTGTATCTTAGAGCTCTTTTAAACTGGAGTCTGTCAAAACCTCCAAGGGGCCATTATGACAGAGATTACCAATGAATAAAGATTTCTGGTATGTCCCCTTTGTAATGCTTGCTGCAGGGTTGTAGGATGAAAGTTAAGGACACTCTCTCCTTAAAGCTCTCCCACATTTTCTGACTTTTCAGCTAATCTTTCTCTTCTCCAAATCCCTTTATCATTTTATCTCATTTCCCCTGGCTCTTTCCTTTCACCTCACCCCTGGTTTTTTCTATAATCTGCATCCTTCCCTTCTCATTCTGCCTTCAGCTGTTCCATTTCTCTCTGAAAGCCCTTTCCAGTGCTAGCTTTCAGCTTTGCCAGGTATGCTTTAGGCCACTGTCAGCTTTCCTCTCACTCAAGGCTCATCTTTTTCCTTGCTCCCTGTGTCTTACCCCCCTCCCCTATCAAGTACCATGTGCTGCTATAAATTTTCACATGTATTTTCTTCCTTCATGAGCTTCAACATATGAGCTGAAGTTTCTTTCCCTTTCTCCTATTCTCAGCAATGTCTATTTCCTCATCCCAGGCTGCATGCATGCAGTACTCTCTTCATCCACTTAGATCTATTTCTTCCCTGAATTTTCTTAATCTTTTTAATTCCATAGTGATCTTTGAAATTATCAGTTCTCTTGTGTCCCAACCAACATCAAATTACATAAAAGTCACAACAGCAAAAATGTGAAAATAAAGCAGACAAATCCCTGCTTACTTAGATATATTAAAAAAAGAAAAAAGAAAAAAGAAAAAAACCAAACAAACACAAAACAAATACAAAAGCTAATGAACAAACAAACAAAAAACACCAAACAAAGACCAACTACACTCCATATATCAACTCCCTGTGAAGACCCCTCTCATTTGTAGTGGCAAAATATCCTACAGTAGCTTTCAAAAGATAAACATAATGCTGCAGTAATATTTTCTATCCTCCTTCCTTCAGTGGAATTATTTTTTCAATAATTGTTGTCTGCCTCAGGAAAACAGCTTCATCTTTCTTCTCTATTTAGCTCATGTGGGGCTGCATCCTGAAGTATTAGTCCCAGTGAAGTCAGTGGGAGTGCTGACTCTGTAAGAACCAGATGTGTCCCATTGAATAATTATCCAGGGCTGAATGAACTCCCAGAAACTGTGTGTTCAGACAAGCATTTGTATCTAAAGATTTTTAACCAAAGCAGGAGCCCTGTTCAAACAACTTTCCCCACTGCCTCCCAGTAATGCCCTCACTGACCTTTTCAAATAAATATTTCTACTAAAAAAAAAAAACAAACCCAAACAGATAGAGATAAGATTTCAGCAGAGAAATTACCCAGTATTATTCAACAACCTTTCCCAACTGAAAGCCAGTTTGATTTTTAAGCAGAGCTCAGCTGTTTTCTTCTGTTGTAGAAACACAAGCAAAAAATTCTCACTTTCTGAAGTTTTAATAAACCAAAGTATGTCAAAGGCATTGAAAGGTGGAACTCTTGTTAAAGCTGAGGGGTATATAGTAAGCACAGCATTTAACAGTTTAGCTCTTAGAGACAGAGAAGATACATTCTGTGAAAAGATGGGAGAAAATTTGGTCTCCTGGTAAAATCACTGAAGATTTAGTGCCTCAGTTTAGTAAGAATATAAAATTTAAAATTGGATACAGTGGTAAAGCCAAAAAGCACTCTTCAAATTTTGCAATGTCCTTTCTGGTAAAAAATTAGCATTAATCATGCAAAATTTGAAACAGAAAATGTTTCAAAGGTACTGTGACTAGAATCTTATTGGTAATGAAAATCATTGGTAGATAAGGGTGCCATTCCCATTGTTTTTCCTCTATTGTCATATCCAACAAACCCAGCAGAAGAACCCTGTGCTGCCAGTGGGATAGGTGAGAATATGGAGAGAGGTCTAAAATTCTGGAGATTTATCGAAGGAACAAAAACCTTTTATGCAGTCTTTGTGGTCAGAACTCACTGTTTCCCAAAGCATTAGGCAGAGGGCTACTCATATGAGATTGGACATTGGTGTAATACACTTTTCCTCAGAAAAGAGGAACTTTATATCTGAGACTGCTTTTTTCCAAGTCAGAAAGAGAAACAGGGCAAAAATATTATTAAAATACTCCCTCTGGGGTTGTTTCCTAAAGAACTCTTCTTGTAAATTAACAACTTTTGGCTCTGAATTGCCACTCTGAGACAAACTGACTGTTGTGCTGCAAATCAGAGATTCTTCCAGTTGCCACAGCTCTAATTAAGATGAAACCTGAGTAACAGTATCAAAGAAAGATGATAGAGGACAACAAATCCATGTTGTCAGAAGCTCCACATGGAAAGGAAATAAAGTAATTTTTTTCTTTGCACTTGACCTTTGTTTGTTTGTTTGTTTTCTCTGCTAAGCTCATAGTGTGTAAATCTGAACCTGATACAGGTTCTGACTTGGCTTCAGCTACATACATTAGATTCATTAAACCTAAATATTTAAATGTGCAGAAAACCTGGGAAGGCTCAAACTTATGAACATATTTATATTGGGAACTGTCCTGTCATGCATATCAGGAGCCTGAGGGTATCCTCCTGACCCCGACCAGGGCTCAGAGATAGAGCAACCTCATCCCACCAGGGCTGATCATGTGGAAATGTCATACTTAGAAGCTATGACAATACAATAGAGCAAGACTGCTTTTGCAATGTTTATCTGACTGGAGGAAAAAGAAATGAGGGGGAAAATAAAGCAAGCATTGCTAAGAGACTGTTACGTAACTGCAAAAACAGGTTACTATTTTTAATGGCTATCATTCTGATTTTTAAAATGTGGTAACATTTTAAAGGACCAGGGGCTGTTCTTACCTTGGTGCAAGGGATGTCCATCCCCACCAGGACTTAAACCTCAGTAAAACCTTCCTGAGTCCCATGTCACTTTTGCACCAAGCACAGCTGCACACAGGCCAGCACCACAGCACAGGGCTCCCACTCCACTGCCCACAGTGATGATGCCCACCAGCTAAAAGTCATTAGAGCTGCCACCAAGACAGTTTGAAGAAGACAACTAAACATTTTGCACCATCAGTAACCCTGCCACAAACCCCTTTAACTGGTCAGTTGTCTAGTGGTCTATAATTGTAGTTGGATTTAAATTTACAGAAACTTTTTTTTTTTCCTGAAAATTCCTTTAAGAAAGCTAAAAGGGTAACAAGCAACAGAACAAACTCTACAGGGAGACTCAAATTAGTTCTACCAACAAACCTAAGCACTTACTACTCACAGCACTGTCAGATACTGCAGTGGGAGAAAGCAGGAGGTGGCCTTCTCACATTGTTAATGACACACCCCAGTGCAATTTGTATCAGGCCAGGTGAGTTATAACTAGCACTTGGGTTTCAGATAAAACATTATTGATCCTTTTCTGTCTTAACCTGAAAAGCAAAAGCTAAGAGTCACAGTGCTACAGAAAAGTAGCTCATCTTGGAAGAATAAGTCTTCAATGTTACCCTGATCAAAATGGCATCCCAGCCACAGGGAGCAGTGGAGGGCGAAGGCTGGGTGGCTGGAGAGAATGGTGATGACTCAGGACCATTCTCTGTTCACTTTCTGGGGCAAGGCTGGCATAATCCAGCCCTTAATATGCAAGCTACTGGTGAAGAATACTATAAATATGGAACATCAAAATGTCATTTGTATAGTCACTTTAAACAGGTATGTCCTAGCCCTCTTTTTCTTCTGTGCAGGAAAGATAATAATCTGTTAAACTTTCTCCTGGAACCATATTTTAGCATTTTAATTATAGACCCAACACATGCACTAAACACACTCTCAATAAAGGTCATGCCTTAATAAAGTCAGTACAGCATGCTTCTGTAACCCAGCAAGGTCACTACCTGAGAGGAATCACCAACAAGGCAACTGGCTTGCTGCCAGGACAACCAGCAGCATTACTGGGGCCTGTTTCAGGAGGCCACCCTTGCTGTTGGGCAGCAGAGAAGTGCAGAGAGGCAATGTGCTGCCCCTTATCCACAGCAGTGTTCATCCACAGGAGATAAAATTAATTCCATAGTAATTATTACTTCTTTCTAATGGAGGGCTACTACTGCTCTGAACATTATTCACTGGGTTATTACTGGTGATGAGTGCCGTGGAGGAAACCTATGCCTTTCTTCCTCCTTTGAGCACTATCTCCCTCTGCTGTCCTGCCACAGCTCTGCACTTTGACTCCAAAAGGTGACCTCTCAATTACATCAAAATAATTAGAAAACTTGGAAAAATACCTTGTAAATTTTTTGCTTAACACTATCTAGTTTCATCAGAAACACTTGAATGTCAAGAAGGGTCAGTCCCAAACACTGGAAGCTTTCCAGTGGACAATACATATATAAAGAACATCTGGGAAATGTGTTTTCTCCTTATGGAGTTGTCCAATTAGGTTTCCATTACTAGTAAGAAGTAATAAGTGGTAACAGCTTTCTCTCTGGGAGGGAAGTAACATGAATTTCTAAGCAGCAGAGATCCTCTGAAAATAAGTGTATATGAAAAGTGTTATCACGTTTTGTTTTTTGATGTAAAGAAATCCCGGGGCAAACGTCTGACCAAAGCAGAGGTAGCTCTTGTACATCCCTGTACCTGTATATGAGATATCAGGTCTCAGAGGGCCAGTTCTGAGGATAACCTATGAGGTGTATGGGGCTGGATAGCACCTCCAAGAAATGCAAATAAAGGCTGATTAAAGGCATTATTCTGTCAGTTTTCATTGGCATGAATGATTAAGCTTGGTGAGCTTGGTGGTCTTCATCACCACTTCAGACAGCATCATGCTCTCATCCTTTCCAAGAGGCTTTGGGCACTTCTTTGTTTGCAGATCAGCAGAACACCTAAGTCACTCAGTCTTAACAGGTAAAATGCCAATGCACTTTGGATTTTGCTTGAACTGATATTTTTTTCAATGTTTTTGTGAGAAAATACAGAAGTCCATAGGCCCACAGTGAATATAATGTTTTTGAAGCAGAAAGGTGAGCTCACTCTAAGTTTGCAGAAGTTATTTTTAGGTTTTCCATGGATAAATCATGAAAAAAAATACTGTCGGGAATGATAAGATGGTTATTAAATTATGGATTGCAAGCATGACGCTACAGTTTGCTTTTCCAATCCAGAGTAAGACAGCAATTTGATGATTGCACTGCTTTGAATTCTTGCAGGCAGTATCTTCAGTTCTGCCATGATTTAACAGGGGGCAGAGTTTATTCTTATTTGGTTGGGAGTCTTTCAGCACAGCCCATCTATGCATGCAAGGGCACATTTTGCCCCATTGCTATTTAATGTACACATTATAGTTAAAATTCTTCTCTTAAATGTACTCAGTGTAAGCCACAGTGAATGATATTTTATATACACTAGAGGTGGCTACGGTGTTGAAATTTTACGTATTTCTGTTTTTAATAATGTTGAAAAAGGAGTGTCATATTTCTCAGTCAGCACAGGATTTTTTTTCCTATCACCTCTAAGTAGAAACATTGATTCATAGATTCATAGATATTAGGGGTTGGAAGGGACCTAGAAGATCATCTAGTCCAACCCCCCTGCCCGAGC
>JAOEGS010022067.1:0-25426 GCA_025447755.1 Corythornis vintsioides | reverse complement strand
GGAAGAATCTTGCTCCATACAGATTAAGACAGAGACTGGTGCAGAGGTTCAGTGTCATATGTAGCTCTGTGAATTACTTCCTGAATCCAATTAACTAATGAAGTCTGAATGATGGGGAAAACAGCAATATTTTTTCTCCATAACATTCCTGGTTTGCAATAGTTGAGAGCATTGAATCAGCAGTGACACTGCCCTGTTGGAGTTACAATGTAAAGTAATAAACCAGAGTGCAGAGTCAGACTAGCATTCACATTAATCTGTCTGTGTGGATCCATGAGAACAAGGAGTTTGCAAAATCCTCTACCTTGCTGTGGATCCCAATGGCTCATTGGCAGAAATCCAAACCCATACAATAGTCATCTCAGAACACCTTCCTCAGGTTTCTAGTGCCCAAATAAGCTGATAATACTGTGTTATTTATGACACTATAAAAAGTCTTCCCTAAAAATTATATGGCTTTCAATTCAGATATTGATTTAGCATTCCTACTTTTACCCTGGTTTGTACATAATTCCTGAAAAATATAAACGAAGCAACAGAAGGGAACAACTGCAATGTTTCTGATATACATGAACCCAACATTTACACACTACTGAATTAGTATACTAATGATGTTGCTGCTTTAATTAACCATGCTACTGTGCCTATACTGGATTCTTTGCCAAGAACTGTTCAGGTTTCTGCATAAGGGAAGGACAGTGATTTTCTTTTAAATTTCTTTTCTTTATTGACAGGGCTGACAGGTTCACAGAAGAATCAATAACCAAGGATATTCACATAGGATAAGATTTACAATGCAAGTTTCACAAATAGTAACGACTGGGACCTTGGAGCACTTACTGAAATCAACAAAATGACAACTGATATGTTCTCCAGTGAATCTATGTTAAGACAGTCTGTCTGTTATAATTAAAAACTAGGTAATCTCACCTATGTGAAAAGCCCACCATAAAATCAGCTCTGCTTAGTAGTGTAATTTGATGTGTTGACTTTTTACATCAGCACTTATGTCCTTAATTCAAATCAAGTAAAGTAACACACTATCCAGTGTGCATATACTTTGTAAGTGATCCCTCTTGTCTTTCCTACTGTCTCTCTCCTTTAGTCTTATGTGCATAATGGTCTGGTAACCCACTAATTACACCTGAACAAATTACACCTGAGCGAACACATAAGATATTATTTCACACAGTTCTTTTTTCACACATAAATTTTGTAGTAATTATCTGTCTTTCAATTATTTGATCTTATTTAAGCAAATGTACCTGACTGTCAGTAAAGTACCCAAGTTTTCTGCTGCATACTAATAGCTGTACAAGACCTAGATATAACTGACCACAATGATTTTCTGGGTATTCATACTATGTGGTTTAAATGAGATTGATTCCACTTCTTCCTATACTGCAGAAACACCCTTAAACATCTACCAAAATCAGAAGACACACACTGAAACAAGAGATCATTGCCATACTTCTTTCATACACATATTTGTACTGACATCATGCAGTAACTTTCATAAAAAGAAATAATGAAATAAAAAAAAGGCACTAACCTTACCATAGGTTATTGCGTGTAGGAAGTATTATAAATATTATTAATTGCTTGGCTCTATTCCTTCTCTGTCATATTTCCCTCAGGTCTCTGTTCCATGCTCAAGGCCATTATTTGATGGGGGAGGTATAAAGTCATAACAGGCTGATGTAAATTTCCTTTGAGATGTCTTATATATCACAGATACCACGAGGGAGATGAAACAGCAATTTCGTTGCTGTTCATAAGCAAGGATGTAAGAAATGCTTCATCTGAAGAGAACTAAACTGATTCCCATTCTCTAATTGAGGCCAGTATAGCACATTATTCTTCAAGCAAATCTTTGATAACACTTATTGCCTTTTTCAGGTAGATCTTTGATAACACTTGCTTTTTTTCAAGACCCCTTCTTGAAGAAGGGCTTGTAGTTCTGAGGAGGAAATGAAAACTCTAAAACTGAGCAAGATAAATAAGATGTCTGTGTCAAGAGTCTTAGACATGCTCCATCAGTATACTGAACGTTTCTGCTAAATTAAAATCAGAGACTCATTACAGAAATTTAAACAAGAAAGTAGCTCAGGCAGCCACTTTTTAAGATCACCATCAGCCTCTGAACACTTCAGAAATCTTTTGTTAGTCTAGCATAGATACCCAGGTTGCTGGTTTGAAAAGGTGCAGATCTACAATTTTGGCAGGAATACTTTTTGAGTCTTGACTTTCCTTAGCATGTCAAGAAAACTACTAATTACCCTTAAAAAGCCTAATTAGGAATTAATCTGGGTAAAATTTACAGAAGATGATAAAAACCTGGAGATAATATTAATTACACAAATACTATAAATGGATACATCCAAGGAAATAAACTATTGCCTTAGGTGAGCAAGTTCCACGCTGTGAACAAGTCTATGTCCAGTGTCTGTTTCATCTCCATGTACTGCCTTTAGAAAGAAATCACTCATGTAATGTGCCAGAAGACTTTCTAAGAAAACATCAATGAAGTGACATTTAAAAATATTTCTAACTTAACTAGTTTTCAGCTTTTGCTAAACAGCATGTTTGTGCCGTTCAGCTGGTAACCTGATTTTTTTTTTCCCCAAAGAATTTCACCATCCATATTATCAACAAAGCAGTTCCTGTGCAGATGCAAGTATGTGCAATTCTTCTGCAGATAGTTGAGGTACTGTGCTTCTTTACACTATTCTAGGTTCTATTCCAGGAACAACTTAGTTTTTAATCCCCTTGTAACTGTCACAGTTATGTTTTCAGAAGAGCCAGTTAATTTAAATAAACTGGAAGGGGAAAGTGACACTGTTTATCCTACAGCCATCTTCAAAACTGGGTGATAAATACCAACTTTGTTACATCAATAAACACTGTTAAAATCACATAGCAAAGCTCAAGAGGACAAGAATTTGCTGAAATCCAGCTCTTCTTCATATGTGGGCAACAAGGTGCTTTTACTCACAAGCTTTGTTTGCAGCTGCTTAATTGATGTGGCAGCAATATCTTTGCTCAACTAGTATCTTACTCCTGATGAGAAGGATTATCTATTCAACATGTATAGAGATTATCACAGTATTTTGCCATCAAAATAAATAGCATTTTATAAGGAGAGTAAACTCAAGGATGAGAATGAGTGTCAAATTTTTAAGTGGGTAATATTGGCTGAAAAGTAGGAGGGAGGGGAACTACAAAGTCATTTAAAATAGAGCATCAGGAATTGATGAGGAATGAGCTGGGGAGCCAAGAAAGTGTCTCAGCACTAGAAGTTGGCATAGCTGGTAATAGAACTACATAGTCAATAAGAAAAATATATATGTATGTTTCCTAGAGAGTGAGTTTCCCAGAATTTTGTGTGCTATTGATTTATTTTTTTTTCCACTTAAGTGGCACATTTGGTTTTCTAAACTGCTTTCACTGAGACTCTGTAGTGGTTAAAACCACAAGTGACCAAAAAAAAAGCAGCAGTGATGCTCTCAGCTATGACAGCAAAATGGACCATGTAGGGACTTGCACAGGCAGAAACTGGCAATGTTGTAGATACTCTTAAAATTTCAAGGGTCATGCTCTACCAACAAATTTTAACCCTAACAATTTCAATGGAAGTCTTCATTGATAAAGATACAAAACAACAAAACAATAACCAATCCTTAAATAGCATCACTAGAAGAATTCTATTCTTTTGGGTCTATTGGAGGGTATATACACTTATATAACGTTTAAAAAAATACCTTCTGCTATTGAGGCCTTAACCCTACATGTTTGTAATCTCAAAAATTATCTTTCGTGCTAAATATTTTTTGCTTTCTGATGCTGAACTGTAGAGGACTATGGTATCTCCATCTTCAAGACATACTTTCAAAATGTTGATAATACTGTATGATAAGCCTGTCATATATAATTACCAGACTAACAGTTATGAGGACACTGGCATCTGATTCCCTTAGGTCTATAAAAATATTACCATAATGTTGCAAACAGCTGTCCATCAACAGCTCTACTTATGAACATCTATATGGATGGATATATATATCTTCTCTCAATGCTTGTAAACTAATATTTTCTGCTGCGTTTTTTGCAGCATGCAAAGCCAGCCTAGCTGCCAATCCATGCTCTAAACCCAGTGAAAACAGAGGGGAAAAAAAAGGTAACAAAACTTACTGCACTGTCTTTAGGAAGATAGTGAAGGTCAGACTAATCAATCTCAAGTAAAACTAACACTACAAAGCCTATTTTATCTGAATCCATATAAATTCCTTCTAAACAGAACACTGATGTCCTGCTTCATAAAGCAAGTCTCATCACTGTTTCTGGGAAAGTACTTGCAGCTCTTCTGTAATCGGCTGCTGAGATATCTTCGTTTATTCAGTGCCTGTACTCATTCATCCCATCCCATCCCATACAAAATATTACATTCCCTGAAGTGTCACATAGCAACATTTATTTCAATCACATTACTAAAAGAATTTTCTCCACTTTTTGGAAGCCATGCAAACGTTAAGTCATGCAAGAATATGATCTTGTTGGTGTAAAGCATCTAGGGAGCCCTCAGTTTCTCAGACTGAGCAAAATAGTCACTCTAAACAGAAATAAGATAAATTATTTTAGAAACATATTTTTAAAATTGTTACATTCTTAGAACTATGTCCTTTTCTCATGTGAATTAGCAAAGATCAATTGACTTTGTGTTAATTCAGCCCTCACTGGCCTTCATAGAGTAATGCTAACTGGGGATCTGCCCCTGACTAGCTCATCCTCTGAAAGCTGCAGAAAGGAGAGCAGTCTAAAAGACTTTAAATTTAAAAAAAACCCATTGTAATGGAGGGAGGTAATTGGGTGGAGAGAGGACTGCCACAGTGTGACAGCTGTAACAGGATTTACCCATTAGGCTACAGTTCAGAATTCACCTGGGGAATGCCATGGGAAACACAGGCACCAGTGTTTCATCCCAGAGAAAGTTTTTATTAAGGATCTGCTTAGATCCAAGTGAATCCAACCCCCAGGCACAAAGCCCATGGTAACCAGGCTTGATGAGTTTTGCCACCTGAAAATCTGCTTCTTATGTTACCTTTTTAGTATTTCTTTTGATCAGTGAAGTGTAGCTCATGTTAGTTACCATGAAAAACAGCCTTCCATTCTTCCTTACTGTTCTTTGAAACATTGTCCCCTGTGGGTGTCTAACACATCTTCCATTCCTGTTATAGTTGCTTATATAACTCTTTACTGTTTTCAGCTTTTTTAGTAGGTTTTGAAATCTATTTCTATAATAACACTGATGTCCTGGCTTGGCAATATATTAAGAGCTTCTGTAAAATTTAGATAAATTATGATATGTCAATGTCAATCTTGAGTGTAATCTTATCAAAAAACTTGAGGTTAATTAGGAAGGATCTCATCCTTCCAAATCCATATAAGCTTAACATAATAATTGAGAGCTGAGATCAATTACTCATTGCATGTCAAGGGTATGAGCTTATATGGTAATGATTGAGTACTTGGCCTAAATGCTCAAAAGTCAAGGTCAGAAATCATGCCAAATGCACATTTAAAATTTCTCAAAGTCTCAAGAGGTGGGGGGAGGGAACGAGATGAAAGTCATATGTGTAGGACTAATAGCTAGGGTGCATGCAGATCTAAACCTTTGAGACAAAATTCAGGAGACATTGGAATAGTAAATACAGAGAGAAACTGCAAATTACTGAGTCTTAAAATGAGATTGGCAATAGTATAGAGGCATTTTCATTAAGTAATTCAGAAGTTCAATTTCACAAGCAGGTATCTAGCTTTCTCAGTGAGTTAATAACTTTAAATAATGTAAAAGTAAGGCACTCTGTCCCATATAATGCATGAGACATTAATTGCGCCACAGACTCACCCTAACATGACACAAATTGTCCATTCCTACTCAATCATATCAAGACAAGAAGGAGAATCCTCAAACAGTCCTATTCACCCTGGAAGGCAGCAACAACAACAACAAAAAAGACTAGAATGAGATTGATCTTGTTTTTATTGTGTTTGGTTTGTCGTTGGGTTTTTTGGCTTGGTTGGTTGTTTTTTGTTTGTTTTTGTTAATTTTTCAGGTCCTTGCTTTTTGTTGTTGTTGTTGTTTTTGGTGTTTCTTTGTTATTTTAAAAGCACAGCCTATAAAACTTTGTCACCAATACTCTTGAAGGAGCAGTGTCCCAAGTGGACCATTGGAACAGAGAGTGGTCTAGATGTGCAGGATGTAAACCTAGTGATTTAGGTTCAAGATTAATATTTTGATACAAGCACTAAGAGCAGAAGTGTGCTGCATGTTGTTGCTTCTCGAGCAAGCTATGACACTAACTTAATAGTAGTTGACTTACAAATCAAAGACTGTCTTTGAGAAAACTTTCTGCAGGGACAGTAGACAGCTAGCATGCTCTAAGGCATTTTCTTCTGCATTACTTGTCAGTAAGCCTGAGACAGAACAACACTGTGCACAACATGCCCAACTTAGCCAAAACTCATTAAGAGTCTTCCCTTGTTCATTTTGTGAAGCACATTACTGCACCCCTGATAGGCAGCAGTTATGCTAAGATTAAAGATCACCAAATAACTTTAATGTACCATTCAAATCACATTTCTCAGCTGTGTATACATTAGTATATATTCTGCTGCTTTACCAGATGAAGAATGAAGATGTAATGGCTGTTCTCCAGGTACTGAGTTTAGTTAAGGAATGGCTCTGAAAAAGATTTCAGGGGATGATAATTTCAGCAAAATGTGAGACAGTTGATGAAAGATGCTCAAGTTCATGACTGCATTAACTCTAGTTGCTACTGAAAGTCTCCTTCTCTGGAGACATTCAAAACCCGCCTGGATGCATTCCTGTGTGATTTGGTCTAGGTGATCCTGCTCTGGCAGAGGGGGTTGGACTAGATGATCTTTCTAGGCCCCTTCCAACCCCTAACATTCTATGATATTTTAAAAGAGTTGTTCTGCATTTTGCCCTATGAGTCCCATTGATTTGTGAAGCAATCACTTTAGTTAAAACCATATTCACAGTTATCTTGAGAGCACTGCTGACTGACAGCATTACAGACTGAAGGGAGAATGCACTGTTGTATTTCTGCTAAACTTGGTGTTACACAGACCCTCTTTCCTCCCTCATGTACTTTCCTTTCTTTTTCGGTTTGTGGCAGGGTTCAAATAGTGTGATATTTGCTAAACTGTTTTCATTGTTTTAGTAGTGCCAAACAAAAACCTCCACTACCCTGTTTTCAGGGCACATCCCTATGTGAGCCAGTTCATGATAAAAGATTTTGGCATGGTAATTTGATCACTTTTTTTCCTAGGTGCAAGAAATAAAGGAAAACCACTTCTAAAACTGGCAGTTTGTGATACCTTCCTCCATTGAATGTACATGCTTCTGAAATGTACAGCATCTGACCCACAAGCATTTGTATCCAAGGATCATCTGAGTAACCATAACAATGATAAGAATACCAAAACTTAGAGAAAGGTGAACACTCAGCTCAGCAGATGTAGGTAGGGATAATAGGTCACAATATGGAGATAAGAATGAGGTAAACTTTAGAAACAGAAGTGGATGGATTGGCCTTATGTAAGTTCTGTGCCTGCTAATATGCAGGACAAAACAGCAGATGAACTGGGGGAGTGAAGAGGAGGGAGTACATTCTGCCAGAGGGATTGGCTTTTCACCATTCTTACTTTTCATATTTTCACTATTGCACATTTGCTCTCCTGCCCTCCTATCTACAGTTTGGCTGGGGTGAGAAGTAACTACCTGAACCATCATGTTGATACCTCCAAATTCACATTTTTTTGCTAGGAAAGTAACATAAGCCTACTCCATGAATCTATACTGATTAAAATTGATCAAGACCATCCCTTAAGCATCATTCACACACAATGATGCTACTAGTGGTAAATAGGGAGCATAACTCATGAGTGCTCAAATACTTTGAAAATGACAGATGAAAGCAGCCTCTGCTTGAGATATCAGAGGAAATATTTTTGCCTTGACTGGCTATATTCTGGAACAGAGATACAAAAGACAGCTACAAGACATCTAAAGCAAAACTTGCCAAAAAGTGGACAAGATTCAGGAACAGAAAAGTTGAGGGGATCTACAATACAAAAAGGATATCAGCCAAATAAGAGTAGCTCAGTAAGAGCTAGAAAGCATGACAGAGATTTTTAAGAACAGATTTGACAAGCATCTTCAATGCACACCGCCTTTGTCAGGAGCTGATAAGAGTCCTGTCAAAGCCAAGTAGTGACAGGCTTTCTTCAGCATGCAAGCCAGAGGCATCTCCTCCCAGCATCACTAGACTGAGACAAAGTGCCCATAGAGCTTATCAGGATAATCAACCAGCTCCAAAATGAGTTAGGTTTAAAGGAAAATAATCTAAGGAAGATGGTGGTACTATTTTTTTTCTAAAACAATCAAACTAGGAAAGGAGGAAGATTGGAAATAAAACCATCATTGTTTTCATAATGCAATCGTTTCTTGAGGGTCTAGGTTTAAAAGACTTTCCCTGTGTTAGGGTAACTAACTGACAACAGAAGGTAAAAAGAATTAGTTGGGATTAGTAGCTGCACTCACCAATTTGGATTTGTGCATGAAAACAACCAAGATGCAGTTTAAAAATTGTACACAAGATGGCATAAGGATGCTCCACCAGAATTAGTGTTTGGTGCACCAGTCCCAATGCCCTTGTATGACTCTTCTGTTGGAAACACACGAGGACAAGAGCTTAAAGAATAAGCTGTTTACTCAGAGCTCTACCATGGTTAACAAACATACATACAGTAACGTCCTGATACTACCTTGACCTTTAACCAAGATGCTCTACTGTGTTTGAGAAATCCAAGCTCATCTTTTGCAAGCACACCTAACCCCAACTTGTCTTTATAGGTTTAAGAATGCCCTGCTGAAAGTAGAACCATGGGATATGTTAGGGAGTCTTGAATGTGAAAAGCCTTAATTTATATATTGCACAATTATTAATGATCTCATGAAATTATTTTGACAAGCAAGTAGAGCAAAGACAACATGAAAATAATTGACTCCTACATTAGGATTAAATCTGGAAAATAAAATAATGAGCATCTGGAAACACAAATTTGCTGAAATAAGACAAAAAACGTACAAAAGTGTCAGCTTTGACTACAGATGGAATGTCCAAACAAAACTTCTTGTAGTGCTTCTGCTAAGCTCATACAAGAACCTCAGGCTCACACAGAGCAGATGGGGTAGGAAGGCACCTTTGGAGAGCATATAGTCCAACCCCTGCTTACAGGAGGGTTGCCAACAGCAGGTTGCTCAGGGCCATGTTCTGTTGGGTTCTGAAAACCTCCATAGCCTCACAGAGAAGCCTGTTCCAATGTTTGACCGCCCTCACGGCAAAGCAGTAGTTTTCTCATGGTAAATGGACTATATTTGCCTCTTGTCCTGTCATGGGGTGCCACTAAGATTCTGACTCCCTCTTCTTTGCTCCTCCTGCCCCTGTCAGCTATTGATATACATTGCTTCCTGAACGTTAGGAAGCACCTCTGAGCCTTCTCTGCTCTGGGCTAAACAGTCCCTGTTATTTCAGTCCCTCTTCATATGATAGATGCATGCTTCTGTATGTCTCTCCCTCTTGTATTGGGCAGCTCAGCACTAGACCCAGCCCTCCACATGTATCTCACCAGGACTGAGCAGAGGCAAAAAGATCACCTTTCTACCTGCTGATAATGCTGGTTCTAACACAATCCAAGAGGTTGTTTTCCTTTTTAGATGAAAGGATGCATTGCTGGCTCGTGGCCAGCTTAGTGTCCAAAAAGGGCCAGGGATCTTAATTATGCAGAGATGTTTCCATCTGGTTGGCTTTTCACCCTGTGATTGGTCCTTCCTAAAGGCAGTACATTGTTGAACTTCATGACATTCCTCTTGGCCCATTTCTCCAGACTGTCGAGGTCCCTCTGGATGGCAGCACAACCTATGAACAGCTCCTCATAGTTTCGTACCACCTAGAAACTTGCCAACAGTGTACTCTGCCCCATGAATCCAGGTCATTAATGAAAATGTTAAACAGAATTGGACCCAGAACTGGCCACTGGATTACACCACTAATGACTGGACTCCATCTGGACTTTGCACTACTGATTACATGAAAGAAGAATGCACCAGCAAACAAGGGTATGTATGTCAGTCAGTGCTGGTAAGTCAGCATTGCTGGTACTTAGGAAGCATTTCCAAGAAACACATGTTTCTTTCATTCATTGTTTCAGGGAGGAAGACTGAAAAAGACCTGAGCGTAATGTACTCAAATATCACTTATGTCAGATCAGATGTGATAAAGTTAAATAATATCAAGATTTCATAAAAAAACAAACAAACAAACAAAAAAAACCAACAACAAAAAACATAAATGGGATGTGCCACAAATACTGAATATGAGCATGTAGGGACTTTCTTTTATCTCAGAAAATGCTATGCTTTCAACAGAAACAAGTATGTCCTCTATAGTTTTATGCAGTAATAAATTTGTTGGTTATTCACCAGATAGTCGTTTTCTCTAAAGACGATTATCACTATAGTCAGATTAAATGACAAGAGTTTGAGACCTCGGGAAACATATGGATTTTATAATAAGAGCAAAAACATCAAGTGACTTATTCACATTTAATTCCCACTAAGGGCTATAAATTTAATAGAAAAAATAAGGTTATTAACTACAGCAACATAATTTTCCATGTGCATCAGTGAACTGTGTAAAACATCTGAAGGGAAACTTGTTACAAAGGAGATTGCAGCCTAGATACAATGAGAAGTTTTGTGCTGTCCTTGCCTACCTGTCCTTTAATCAGCTCTGCTTCACACCACTGACACATAAAATAGAAGTGTTGTTATTTAATCAGTTTGGAAATATTTGTAAGTGGAGATGAAGGAAAGGAAAATCTGTAGTTATATCAGTACACCAGAAAAGTCAAGAAAAGAAGGATGGATGAAAATGAAACCATAAGGCAAAAGCACCTTAACCTACACCATTATATTCACTGCTCTTAATAGATTAAGTTCAGAACACCTTAACACCCTGCACCTGCAAGTGTGTTGTGAAATTTGGACATCCATGATATTTGGAAGTTGGTGACAAGGCCAGTTTATGGAGCATCCCCCACTTGCCCCTTTCCATTTCCTCTACTCTCAGCCCCAGCTCATACCTATTCCCTGAGTACCCAAAACATACTGATACATGGGTATGCTTCTAAGATCTCTCTATCCTAGAACCAAAGGTGGTTATTTCACTTGATCCTGAGAAAATGTAGCAACTGACCTACCTGTACTGAGGGGTGAGTACTAAGGCAGAGCTAGGGAAAGGCAGGGTCTTCTTGAGTTTGACTACATTTGTGAAGCTACACCTTAAGCATCAACAGGTTATGCTAGTCACAAAAATCAGATCAACAAAGGACTTCAGCTAACAAGTGTCAGCTCAGATTTAAGAGGCAACTAAAATATGACCCAACCTAAAACCTCAACCTTGCAGCTTCAGGCATTGGCAGTAGGCCCTTGGAGTCTGTACATGGAAGAAGGGCACATTGAAGCAAAAAGCATTTCTGAAAATATGCAGGGATTTAGGCATCCCACCCTATTCCCTTTCAGGGAAAAGCATTACAGTCCTAGTTGTGCTGCCAAAAGTAGGAACTAGTCCTTATTTCCCTTTTCCCTCAGTTAGCTTGACTGGAATAAATCTGTGGGTTGTGGGAAACTCCTGTTTGAACCTCATCTCTGAATGGAGTAGGGATTGCAACCTCAGTGACCTCCCTGAAGATGACATCACCACTGACCTTCACTTATTTTTAGATAGGTTGTTGTCAGTCTCACTTGTCTATTTTGTACAGAATACCAAATATTTCCTGAGCCAAGGACAGGATTAGGTTAACACAGTCACTGTGCAGCTCTGAATACCAATCTTTGCCCAGTGTTTGCCTCAGAGAGAAAATTCCCTCTGTAAGGCAAGCCTGACGTGATACACACTATTACCCAACTGTTTCTGTAGCTTGAAGCACATGTATTGCTACCAACCACAAACTCCCACTCTCTGAAGATATCCTGGATTGGGAGTACCATTGAAAAATCTGCTAATCTTTTATTTGATTTTATATTTGTCTGAAGATTAGATATTACCCAATTATTAGAGAAAGGTAGCAATCCAAAACTTAGAGAAATTTATGTGTCATAGCCTTACCAATCAAAACAGGAAGGCAAGACAGAGCTAGAACAAACTTTTCTTAGGAGACACACATTAGGTTTGAATAAAGCCATACTTCAATGGCATACCTACACAACTTGTCATACTTAAGCTCCAGCACCTCAATGTCCTTCTTGTAGTGACGGCCCAAACCTGAACACAGAATTCAGGGTGCACCCTCACCAGAGTTGAGAACAGGGGGACAATCACTTCCCTAGTCCTGCTGGCCACACTATTTCTGATACAAGCCAGGACACTGTTGGTCTTCTTAGCCTCATGGGCACACTGCTGGCACATGTTCATCCAGCTGTTGACCAACACCCGAGGTTGTTTTCCACTAGGCAGCTTTCCAGATACTCTTCCCCAAGCCTGGGGGTTATGACACAAGGGCAGGACCTGACACTTGGCCTTGTTGAGCCTCGTACCATTGACCTGAGCCCATAAATTGAGCCTAAATCCCTCTGTGGAGCCTTCCTACCCTCAACAACTTAATCAACAAAAAAAAAGATCAACAATTTCCATCAACTTGGTGCTACCTGCAAATTCCTGAGGGTACCCTCATCTAGATCATTGATAAAGAAATTAAACATAACAGGCCTGAATACTGAGCCCTAGCAAACACGACCTTTGACTAGGCACCAATTGGATTTAACTCTGTTCACCACCAATCTCTGGACCCAGCCACAGTTTTGCATCCAGTGAAGTATGTGCCCACCAAGCCATATGGATAAGCAAAACAAAAGAAACAAGGAGGTGGCAGGGAGGGTGGGGGAATAATAGAAAGATTCATACCTTAGGGTTAGCTCCCAGAAATCACTACTCTCTAAAGGAAATTCTATTAGGAGACATGATCAACAACTTAGGCAGAGTCTACTCATATAAATTAGTCACCTAGACTAGAGCAGAAAAAAAAAAAAGGTTGAGCAGCAATTTAATCTGGAATCAGATATCTAAATATGATTAGGTGATTTGCACCCTAAATGCTCTTATTTAGCATTCAAAAATGCACTATACAGTGATTATCTTAGATTCCTCAATACTGTAGAGATCTAAAGAGGTATGAAAAGAATGGCAGCTAAAATAACCCGAAGAGGACCTCTACCTTCATCAGCAGCATTTTCTCTTTTAAGCGACTGATGATTTTATTTAATATTCTTTTTGTTGTTGTTGTTCAGCTTTCCAAATACTTGCAGAAATAGTAGAAACATTTAAAATATCTTCATTGTTCAAGAAAAGGGATGCATTTTTTGTAATTGTTTTTGGCCTTCTTTTTAACTAGTTCTGTGCACTCCTCTGTATGCAACACTGGCTGAGTGCTTGCAAACATATTCACTAGTTTATTTTATGTCTTTATAACAATACTTGTTCACAGCAGATGTTGTGTCACGTGAGTATACTAGATACCCATCTGTCCCACATACATTTCTACAACACAATAGTCAAAGGCTGAGTGCTCTCACGAGTGTGGATACACAAGGTCAGCTAAGATGCACTACTGGGTTTTTTTAAAGCAAATACATTTAGGCATAAAATATGATTACAAGGCAATTATATAAAAAATGTCTAAGTCTGGATGCTTTAAAATCAAAGTTTTTTATAGTCAGATATAACTCAGTTCCCAAAGTCAGTGGGAGTTTCACCAAACACTTCTTGAATGATCAGAAGCCTGAAAAATATGACCCTTGAAAGAGCATAGAGAGAACTGGATTTGTTTACTCTAGAGAACTGAGACTAAAAGGTGACATGATAACAGCTTTCTAATCTGTAAAAGGTTGCTACAGAAAAGGAAGGAAATAAACTGTTCTTATCCATTGTGGAGAGGACAGAAAATAATGGGGTTAAGTTGCACCAAGAAATTTCAGTTTGACACTAGGAAAAGCATTTCTGGGTGTAAAGCCAGACTGCCTGTGCTGGCCATGGAGTCCTCATGCTGGAAAACAGACCTGGCAACACATCTGTCAGGGTGGTTCAGGTAGGACTAATCCAGTGTCAGGGCAGGGGGAATGACCCCTTAAGATCCTTTCCAGATCTGTTTTCTATCAATTTGCAACTCATTAAGATGTAGAATTAAGCAAAACTGATTATTTACTTGGAAAATCTTAATATGCTTTTTGTCATATATCAACATTATCACTTTTTATTAATTAGCATATTTCATCAGACAAATGCAAACCTGGCTGCAATAGAAACCAAAACCAGCCACCAGAGGGGAGCTACCTGTTTGATGAACGTGGAACGATCCATGTCCATGGAGCTCAGCAGCTCTCAGCCTTCCTTCCTCCCTGCTGGGGATGCTCAGAAAGCTTGTCTAGGCTGTCAGAGAAGAGTGCTGTCCCTGAGAAGATATAAAATTCACAGATGTTATTATAAGAACCCCTTCTTTAAAATCCTTGTGATGCTCAATCTGTATCTTTATGCTCTCCAAAAATCCATTGCCATATATTTCCCTAAAATTAAAGGTAAACATGTAGTACAAAACAGATTATTTACAGCCATATGAATATCAGTTTGTAGTGTCCCTTGTTTTGTAGGCATCTCTGTTTTTGAAGGGTAAAATAAAAATTCTTTATGCAAGGCACAGCAAAGTGCTCTGAATTTAGAGTGAAATGTTCTACCATGTCTTTTCTTAAGAAATGGATCACATGCAACTCAGTGATACAAATACTGTGTCTTAACCTAATTTTATAATGCAATCAGACTGACCTCTTCTACACACAGTAATTGGAAAAAAAAAAAAGAGCCTACAACAGACTAAACAGAAGCTACCCTAGTTTTTAATCAATAGTCCTATTCCCACTGGCTATGTATTTCAGTTCAGAACATTGTAATTAAATATAGTGATGAGATGCACTTCTTTATGAATGAAATCCCTTGCTTTCCTCTCTCTCTCTCTACACATATGTCTTAAAAATATACTAAAAGGTATTTGCTGCTAAATCCTATCATGACAAGTCTAAACAAAATGAAAATATAAGGACTCTTAAAATTTGACAGAGAAAATTCCTTTAATTTTGCCAATGAAATGCTTTACTGTCATATTTTTGGGGATTTTCAGAATGTTGGATTAGCAGCACTATTCAGATAAAACAATAAATATTATAAAAAATGTTATAAAATGCATCTTAAAATGAAATTCAAAAACATATATATATAATTGATGTCATATTCAACCAAGTGGTTGTACTGATTTCCTGTAGATATACATAAAAGAATAAGGTGAATGGGGCTTCAGTCCTACCTAGATATTTCAAACTTATTTTTCTTTGAAACATGGAAGCTTCAAGTAACTCATAAGAATATTCAAGCCCAAACAGTAATACTGAAAAGTTAACATACAGTCTACCATTTTGCCTATAGGCAGTTTATGAAATTCTAATTAGAACTACTCTTGCTTAGCAGTCATATGCACAGAAGTACTAAAAGATTTAGGAAACATGATTGCATTTCTAAAAAAGTTTCACCACTTTGTGTTAATAGATGAAACTACAATTTCTTCTTAGAAGAGAAAAAAATCCCCGGAATTTTGCTATTTAAAAAAGGCTAAAAAGCTATACAAAAGTGCTATGAGGACAGGAATATCTTCATTCTAATCCTCAGTGATTAGCAGCATATCTACAGTGGTTCTGCTTTGCATAATATCCTTTTGTCCTTGACTTTATCACAGACTAAAGTTAATGGGCCAAATACATCCATTGACTTAAAATGGTCTTACTCCATGGATAAATTTGGCTTACCATACAGAAAGATGGTTGCAAGCAGCCTAGAGAATTGCAATCACAAGAAAAAAACTTACATTCATGCACCACCTCTTAAGAATGTTTCTTGCTGTACATAGATATTCAAGGTCAGTTGTGCAAATTAGAATAAACAACTGCTGTTTTCAAACTATTACTTCTCAGTCTAGTAAGTGATACTTAATTTTTTTTTTTTACTTAATTTTCTTAATTTTTCAGCTCTAAGTCTCTTAGAGCCAAACAATTCTTTACGTATGACATGCAGAGTAGTATCCTATATATACACATTCACAAACGGATTGCATAAAAGAAGTAAAATGAATAGTGAAATGAAATTTGACACATTGTAGACTGGTTTGTGCCACACCTGATATTGCTTTAACAATACTGCAAATTAAATAGCAGCCTTCACCAGATGTGTGTCCTGTGAGATAATGTATTCAGCCAAATCTAGCTTTGTGTCCACAGGTATCTCAGCTGAAAAAGCTTCAATAGTCTTTCACAATGGAAGGTTCAAAACACTGAAAGTGAGGCCAGCAACAGCTGCTCGTACTTTAGAAAATAGAATGGAAATGTATAGGTTATTTTTTCCCCACTCAATTAGTAAGAAAAGAACCAATAGATATTAGATTCCTTACTGAAGACTAATGTAGCATTTAAGCAGATATCTTACATAGAACGTTGAATCCTCTATTTGTTACTTGTGTCTCAGCTTAAGATTTTGTATGAACGATGCAAAGTTCAGAAGATTTTATTCTTTAAAGAAAGAGTAAAAGCACCATCCCCATGTAACTTTTAGTTACATGGCTAAGAGCAACCCTTTGCTGACAAAGCAAGGCCTTGGTGGTTCATTTGTCACATGAAATGTGCTACGTATCTCAGAGGGAAAGCTGACATAGAGGATCACCTTAAGGAAGAATCAGCTTAGCTGAATGTACAACCAGGAGACTACTGCAGGTCTCTACGAAATCTGGAAAAATCAATGAAGCTGTCTTGTGACATAAAAATGCAAATTGCATCTATAATTCTTTTTTGCAAAACCAGGCAACATAGGTACTGTTTTTTGCAAAAATAGTAACATACTAAAGCTCTGGACAAAAGAACAAGTGATGTAGCACAATATTATTTCTTTTGATAAATATTTTTATAAACTGCATACAGTTTGTTTACTATATTTTAGTAGTTTGATAAGTTACTATTTTCATAACAGTTAATTAACAATTAATTTGTTTATTGAGTGGAACCAGAAATAAAAATCACACACAGTCCTTAGAGGTGCTACACGCTGTTGGTCACTAAGAGATAAGCCAGATGAGACATGTCATTCAGGTCAGACCAAAAGGTCTAAGGACTTCTTCTGGCTTTGTTTTCCAAACACTAATTTGCCTCCCTAAAAACTTTGGGGTTTTTTGCCTCCATCAAAACTTTGTGAAAATTGTTGTAGCTTGAGTGAGAAAAGCTTTTTTTTTTTTTTCTAAGAATTAAAAAAAAAACCAAAGAAAAACAAAAAAACCCCAAAACCCAAAACCTTCACACTTCTGCAAATTTCTTCAAACCAAGGACTCAATTTGTTAGTATGTATCGTTACATGGGACTACGGTGGCAGTTCTGCCAGTATTTGATTAGATAAATCTTAATAATTCTCATATCATCAGATATTGCTTAAGGCACAAGCAGGCTTCATCATGCCTTAAATAAACTTAGTTAATAGTTTAAATTCCGAAATAAACACAGATAGTCTCTAGTTCATAAGTGCCAACTACAGGAGGAAGAGAAGGTAGGCCATCTGAGCACTGCTGCTTACAACGTGAATTGAAAAGACCCCTCTGTTAGCAAAAAGCAGTAGTATGCAGTCACTCCTCACTGGAACAATCAGTAAAGGAAAATGCTATGCACACTTAGCACGACTATATATATTAACCTGAACTTGTATATAACTATCCTCTCTGGAACTCTGAACTATTTTTGTTCCCTTGTCTGATCAGAGTGCTGCCTCTTCTGCTTACTTCCCCATCGGAAGATGGCATTTCCACTGAACCATGAACCTGCTTTGGCATAACAAATGTTCCTGGATGTTTCTCAAAATGTGTCACAAAGGGAACATCCTTTGTCTACTCCAATTACATCAGCATTGTTCCCTTCTTCTAGCTGTCATTTGAATATCTTCTCTTTTCAGCCTTTCTGCTGAGCATTAAGGCCTTTCTTCCTGAATCATTACATTTGTGTCTGATCATAGAAAAGAGTCACCATGCAGCGTGATGAAGAAAGGGGAGGTTGCCATTTTCTTACTTTTTTTTCATTACACCTTTTACCTGAAGAGAGGATCTGATCACTGTTACCGGATCAAAGGTCTTCCAATGACTTAATCAGAAATTTTGCCTAAAAATGAATACAGACTGAGACCAGAAAGCTGCATATTAATTTTCAATTATCCAAGCAGAGTTTGGTATTCAAGATACTTGTTGGAAGAGTATTTTCTCCTAGTACTAACAAGAGTGGACTTGGTGTAGTGCAACATTGCTTTGTAACAATGTGTCTTATTTACAAATCAATTTCAGTCTCATTTACACTGAATTAATTCAGTAAACTCTGTTAGCAGCTTTATTAATTTATTTTTTTTATTTAACAGGCAAGCCAAGCCTAGATGCCACAGGATGAAAGGCTTTGCAAGTACAACACCATGACAATTTCATATTGTTGGAAGCTCACCTAGGTTGCTGACACAGGGCTGGGGAGTAGAGGTGATCTGGCCGCCACAGCAATCATTTTCCTATATAGGGAGGCTAATTGCATTTTTTTTTCTCCCCCTCTACACACATGTGCTTCAACAATCAGTTGTGAAACAGCTCGAGAGTATTATTGGCTTTTTCACTGTAATGGCTAGTTAGCACACAGTACTTCAGTGTACAAACTCTAGCCCCTGAAATTCCCTGCTGTGGGCATAACAGCAGTCCTCCTGGCAGCATGTCTGCTGTGGCTTGCAGGCTCACGGTGCTCTGCAGAGCCATGCGACAAAGAAATGAGAAGACAGGAGCAGGAATAACTCTTCCATACATCCTTATAACCCACATCCATAATACGAGGAAGTCCGAAGAGTGCACAGCTTTTTAGGGTCATCCTACGCAGCTGAGTCCAGAGGCCTAGAACAGGCCATCTCCCCCTTATGGAAATCTCTTTTTCCCTGATCCTGAGATTTTCAAGTACCTTTTTGTACAGTTGTTTTCACACAGGGCACAATCACCACATAGGGACACCTTGCCATCCTCATATGCTGAGAAATGTCCCGTGTACCCCCAATACACTGTGGAGAAAGATCTTTTCCTGCTCCAGCCATGGGGGACACCTCACAACACAGTATGTGGCAATTCAAGCTTTAGTGCATCTGCATGGACCTCCCAGGGTCCCTCAGTACACACAGCATAGACACCCCCACCCTTTCTCTGTACCTCTCAGCCCTTCAGGCTGCAGCCTCAGACCTTCTGTTTCAGGTGCTGCCTGGTGCAGCCTGACACAAGACAGAACTGTAGCAAAACAATGGGAAAGTTTATTTAACCTGGTTTGAAGCCAAGGTTCAGAGGTATGAGTGCAAGGATTGGAAATAAAAGGCTACAAAAAAACTAGAACACATTCTTGCTTGAAATACTTTCTACTCATTAAGGATATGCACCCAAAATACAGTCCTTGGACTGCTGATCACTAATTTCCATATGCTTCCCTCATATGCATGCTTTCCCTTTTTGCTTTATTTCAGATTAAGTGCCCTCCTGCAGGCTCACATGGCTAATACACATCCAGAAGAGCCTTTGAGCTCGAAAGTCTCTCATATATCACATACTATAAACTATATGTATTGCCCCTGTATTTTGTCAAATATTTCCAGACACAAGAATGAGAGTCTTGATTATACATATCTCAAAGCAGATCACTCCCTACAGCTCAAATTTCCTGTTAGATTTTGGATATTTCTTAGAGAAGCCAAGTACATAGTAAGTATTGCATAAACTTCATTATTTCTGTTGAAATAAAAGTATCTGCTTTAGACAGCATGTATTTAATAATACTTTTAGTTCTAAATTGTTTCAATTGTCAATTTATCTCATACATAATTTCTATGTTCAGAAAGCTTCCCTGTGTAGCTATGAGTTTATTTCCTTGGGGTTTTTTTTAAACACCCAAAGCATTTCCTATATTTAATTAAAATAAAAAGCATGTGTTAACAGCTCCTCTGTGTGACATATTTCTCTAACATCCTGCTTTAAAACTAAAGTGTAATGGAACATACTCAATAAAAGACCTTTTATTGCTCAGTTTTGCATTGTAAACTCTAAAAAACTTTCCTGAAAGAAGGTAGAAGAAAGTAAAATCTCTAGAATGTTAAAGGTTTCAGGATTTCTAGAAGACGAGTGATTCCAGAAGCTGCAGGCTTAGAAAAAGGCCCTTTCCACAAAAAAAGATTTAGACATCAGTAAAGCCAACCCTGCATCACATTTCCTGTACTGCAAAGGTTATGATACAGCAGCTAGAATCAACATAGAGTCAAACTGCAAATTAGATTACAGAGCTGAATATAATTAAGTAATAACTGTAGAGGAACAGGGTATTTCCTGGGACTTAATGACCTGCTGGGAGGAGCTGAGGTCTTTAATGTTACTTTCAGCTAAACAACAGGAAGAAAACTGCTACAGTATATTTTTTTCCTGGCCCTTGCATGTACAAAGGCCAATGCCACTCTGTTGCTACTCCCAGAGAATTAATGTGCCCAGCACAAGTCAATCACATTTATTTATTTTCCACTAGATGCAGTCTGGGGCATGCAGGTCCCCGTCTATGGCAAAGTAATTTGCGATGAGACAACAGATGACTGTCTTGGACAGTCTCTCTTTTGTAGGGGCAGGGTAAATCAGTCCTCTGAAAGCTTTCTGCTGCATGCCATGAGCAACTCAAATCAACTCTTGTCCTCTCTGTACCAGAAAAGTGTCACTGTCTTCCCCAAGCACATCATATGGCCTTTCTCTCAATCCCATACTCTCCATAAAGCTTTCTACTTGCCTTCCCAATCAGCTCTATTCCTTTCCCCCATGCTTTTCTCATATCCTCCCACACCAGCAGTTCCCTGCTCAGTGTCTCACCAGTGCAAAGCAGCCAGAGCTTTCCTGCCTCTTCTTGCCTCTCCCAGAAGGCTCCTGGTGGTAGTACCCACACTTGTCTCTCTCTTTACTCCTCTTCTGTGGGGTGCTCAAGTGAGCAAATCCCCTCTCATTGCTAATCCATACCTAGCACTGCCAGCTAGAGAGTAAGCAGCAAACCAGATGGATCCAATTCCTTTCTTGTGTTTGCAGTAGAACTGTATCTGCATTTTCAGCAGAGAATGGTATTACAGAGGAAGACATTGCTAAGAAACAATATCTATTTTGTCTTCTGATTTTCTTGTCACAATTATTTCTGCACAATGGCTAGAAAGCAGTTAAAATGTATACCTTTTAGGTTCTGGTTGGTTTGTGGGATTTTTTTGGATTTTTAAAATAAACAATGTCTATTCCAGCTCCAGTTAATGTCAATTAAAACAACCTCTTAGCATACTGTCAAGAAAACTCCACCCCAACAATAATTTTTTATCCCTAATCAAAATAGAGTTATTTGGCACACTTAATGAGCTACAGCCATCTCTTGTGCAACCATGCTGGAGTCAAGGGAGTCACACTGGGAATGGATTTGGCCCATTCTGTGGAAAACAGAGCTCAAAGGGCAGGGTGACCTGATTTGCAGCAAGAATGTAAATACAAGTCATAGAGGGTTTTTTTGTTTCTGATTTTTTGTGGGGGTTTTTGTGGTTTTTGTTGTTGTTGTTGTTGTTGTTGTTTTTTTCATTTTAATCACTGAGCTGCAGAAGAGTGATCTAATTTCTAGACCTGGGGTTTTGTTCAATCAGATTCAGTAACACGAACCCAAGATTTTCTGCATATTGTAAAACAAATCTGTAATATATTGCAAATCGAAACACAGATCATAATTTCTTTTTACCAAATAATTTTTATCCTAAGATCAATATTATTAAGTATTGTTTACACACCCAGATGTACAAAGTGCTTCACAAACTGGTAGGACAAATCATAGAACTGAAATCTCATCGCCTACTGTTAAAATGCATCCACTTCTCTAACGAAAACCAGCAGCTGTTAACACTACACAGCTTCACCAGACAAAAGCTTGGGGCATAAAATGAAGATGATGACTCTACTTAAACAAAATTGCAAATGAAGTGTAAGTAGGTAGAAAGCATGGTAATAATCCAAATACAGAGAGTAATACACTGCCACTCTCTTGCCAGAAGCAGGAGATTGTACTTACAAGGACATCAGTCTTATCCCAAACCCCTGCAGATC
Organism: Corythornis vintsioides; assembly: GCA_025447755.1. NCBI lineage: Eukaryota > Metazoa > Chordata > Aves > Coraciiformes > Alcedinidae > Corythornis > Corythornis vintsioides. The sequence goes on along the minus strand of JAOEGS010022067.1, from coordinate 3,052 downwards.
TTCACCAACTAATGTCAAAGGCAGTTTCCAGCTCTGCACGGCTGTAAAGAGAAGGTCATAGCATCTCATCTGCCAACTGCATCATCTTTTTAGAGCACCTCAAACTTTTCCTGAGAGGACCTCCTAAACCTAGTGCACTTAATCCACAAGTTCTTACAAATCAGTGCTGCAGCAGATCACAAAAAACAGGTTTCTCATGAACAAAATGTACTTTCCATCTGCCTCTTAATGTCAGCATCTTTCCTCACTGGTTAATTTGGATGCTTAATGGAGATGAGACTGAGGGAGACTCCTTCTCATATTCTCCTTGCCCTCTCCCTCCAAAGGAAAATTAATTGCTCAGCAACAGTAACAATATAAAGGACAGAATCTGCCATATTTCTTCCTCATGAAATCAATTACCTCAAAGTAATATAGCTAGAGATTGCATTAAATATTGGCATGGATCTTAGCATATATGTACTCTAAATGCCCAATAAATATACACTGCTTCATCCTTCAGTAAGGAGTCCAGGCCCTACTTCTGATATCATTAGTGTCATATCAGAAAAGAGGATTCTCCAGTAATTTCAACACTTCTGATACCTTAAAAAAAAAAAACAAACCAAAAAAATGAAGAAGTATTTTTCAGCTTCAGTAGTAATAGCAGCCTGCTCTATGAATGACTGAAGTTTGCATTAGAATGTGCCAATAACATGGTATTTTTTCAGGCTCCCTTTAGATCATGGTGGTCATAAAAAAACTGTCAATAGCCTCACAAGAGGAGAAAAAATAAAAGCACTGTAATGTTTCATTATCAGAGGCATAAGCTCCTTAGATGTTCCTGAAGTACTCCTTTAAGTTCCCTCTTCCATCTCCAGGGGCTTCAAAGGCCCTAAAGAGACCCTGTCCTCTCTCCACATCACTGACAGACATACCCATAGTTGGTGGCACTTAGACATTAAGCAGCCAGTTAAAAAATCAGCTTGCCACAATATCAAGAAGAAAGGAAAAAATCGTCTGGGATGAATGTTGAGGATGAAAATATCCTCAGGTCTGTCTGGTTGCAGTGAAGAAAATGCCTTATAGCCAAAAAAAGAAAAAGGGGAAGAAAAGATGACACACCAGCAGGTGAAAGCAAAGATTTTTGCTTGGTGTCTCTCAGGGACAGGATACAAAAGATACATTTCTCTATGTGTTTTGTTCCCCCCTCCTTTGTTTATGCACCTCCAGCTGACCTGATTATGTCAATGCCTCCTGAAACTCGTTAGAACAACTTCTCCCCATTTGCAGTGACGCTTCTGATGAGAGAAACACTGAGCTGACCCGGGGAGCAGTGGCAGATTCCTGGAATTGGCTGCAGCTCTTGTGCCACCGTGAACTTTACAGATCAGGATTTGCTACCCTAAAAGGAGAAAATGGCAGTACACTGGAGGACAGCGCGGTGCTGTGCATAACGCCACTGGGGAGAGAAGGCAGCCTCAGAGTGGTCCAAACAAATTTTCACACATTGCTTTCTGCATTCTTCCTTTTCCTATTTCGTCCTTGGGGGAAGGCTGTTTACATTAGGTATATCAGTGATAGAAACAAAATGTCAAGTTTCTTACCACTTTAAAATTACCCTTCTTCAGGGAACAGGGTATTTGTAAACAAGACCATCTTACGGCACAACACAAAGGTATTTTGTTAAGTGTAGTTTATATCAGCTAATAAAGCAAGCATGTCAAATTTACAACTGTGACTAGTAAAAGACAAGAGGATTTTTTTGCTTAGGTGGCAATTTGCTTTAAAAGGAGAGTGAATCTGCATTTCTTGGGAAGGCATATTGGGGTATGGCTAGAATTCAAGCCAGATGGTGATTACTGATATTCTTTCACTGGATCAAACTCTTAGCTCCTATTTTTGATTTTGTTGGTCCTTCACTTACTACAATTTACTTTGACTTCCTTAAATAGTGAAAAGTTTAGAAGCCCACTATTCCTTTCATTTGCTTCTTCTCTGGCTTCCTCTTGTACAATATGTGATGGTGGACAAATATGAATTTATTATAATTATTTATTTACAGAACATAATAAGGGTCCTTTAGAAGAAGAAGTAAACTGTAAATGAGCAGCAATTTTTCAGTAGTGTAGAATCAATATCATCTTTTTTATGCTACCTGTGACTACTGATCTTACAGTATCCTCACCACGATCACAGACCATATTTTGTTCTTCGATTTGACTTTTGTGGCTCATCAAAAAAATGAAGCCTTGGGGATGAGTAACCAACATTTAAAATCCCACACATATAAACAACTACTCCTTGAGTACAGTATCCAGCAGTCATGATGGTCCTATAGTCAGTAAGGTAGTATTTGAGATTGACATTTTCAAAGAATCATAGAATGGCCTAGGTTGGAAGGGACCTTAGAGATCATCTAATCCAATCTCCCTGTCATGGGCAGGGACGTCTCTCAACTAGACCAGGCTACTCAAGGCTCTGTCCAACCTGGCCTTAAACACTTCCAGGGAGGGGGCAGCCACAATGTCTGGCAATTTATTTCAACGTCTTTCCACCCTCATACTGAAGAATTTCTTCCTAAGATCTAATCTAAATCTATTATCCATCGACTTAAACCCATTTATCTTTGTCTTATCAGTCAAAGCTTTTGTAACAAGTCCCTCCCCAGCCTTCCTGTAGGTTCCCTTTAAGTGTTGGAAGGCAGCTATTAGGTCCCCCCAAAGTCTTCTCTTTCTGAGACTGAACAATTCCAGCTCTCACAGCCTGTCCTCATAGCAAAGGCACTCCAACCCCTGGATCATCCTTGTGGCCTCCTCTGAACATGCTCCAACAGATCTGTGTCCCTCTGATGGTGGGGACACCAGAATTGGACGCAGTATTTGAGGTGGAGTCTCACAAGAGTAAATGGGGAGAATCACCTCTCTTGACCTGCTGGCTACGCTTCTCTTGACACATCCTGGGATGTGGTTGGCCTTCTGGGCTGCATGAGTGCACTGCTGGCTCATGTTGAGCTTCTCATCTATCAACATCCCCAAATCCTTCTCTTCAGGGCTACTCTCAACCCACTCTG